>JBBMOC010000002.1:4252831-4528377 GCA_037975185.1 Centropyge bicolor
GTGGGGGGGGATGTTTGGGGCGCAAAGAGTGGATGGGGGGATGAGGGATAATTGAGAGGTCAGTACGGTGGAGTCGTCCTGCAAACACAAGAGAGGAGGAGGAATGACGGAGGAGGAAACTACAGTAAGTGTCCAGCAGGCCTGTCTCCTTCTCCTCCTTTGTCACAACACAGTATGTGTGTGTGGGGTGGCAGTGAGTGGGTAGTGTACTTGCAGGGTTAGGTAATTGGCTCTGAGGCTTGATGTTAACACCTTAACAGGCCCTCAGACAGTAGGTAAGGAGCTGATCATATCACAACCCTCTGTTTCTCTCTCTGTCTCACTCTCCACTCCTTCGTCTCCCCTCTCCCTCCTCACACTCCCCCCCCTCCCTCCCCTCTGCAGTCTCCAGTGCTCAGGTGTGATCTCATAAGTGCTGCCTGGCGATCGATGCCGCCAGTGGCAGGGGGTTCAATAGCCCTGAATTACGGCTTCATTTCTACCCCCCCCTCACACAGATGAGAGCTGCCCCCCTCCACCCTCACCCCCCATCACCACCACACACACACATATATACAACACCCCCACTGACTACTCACAATCCAGATCAATACCTTACAATCTAATTTTTATCCATTTTTCCATAAACCCCGAGATTGCGTTTATTTGCAGAATCCGACAAGCTAAATAAAGCATCGCTTGAACATGTCAGGGAGACTAATGCATGGCTGGAAATTCATACACAGAAAACAGATGAGTAGAGCTTTTTGCTCCTAAAGCAAGGGAGAAGCTGAGAGAGGAGGAGAGGATGGGGGGAGGAGGTGGGGAGGTGGTGGTGGTGGTGGTGGTGGTGGTGGGGACGTTAAGAGATTCTACAAATCAATGGAGGTGTGGATGCTACTACAACCTTAGCTCTAATTATGTGTTGCAAAAAGTGCACGTCGACAGTTAACAATGCCTGACAGCACGGATCCTCAGTGGGAAAATGCAAATTCTGAAAATCTGGAGGAAAAGTGCACGCTTGAATTAAGATATAAGGAAACATAAGAAATCATTCCCCCGGTGAACGCCGCTCATTTCAGCAGGGTATAAAATAATCTACGTTCGAAATTCATTTACATCATCATCATGGACCAGATGCTCCTGTAATAAGAACGGGGCATGCTAAAGAGGGAAGACAAGCCACATGGTGCAGAAAATTAATCTCAATCTCAAATAGAGGTGTGAATTTGCTCACTGTTAAGACTGTGCGCAGTAAATGTGAGTGTGTGCAGCTATCTCAGCTGGCCCTGTCTCCAGCTGGAGACCGGCCGTTTTAATCAACAGCAGGCCTCCACCCAAGCTCAATAAAAGACAGCATTCACAAATAGGAGCAAGACGAGTAATTGACCAGCTCGTGGTTGCACCCCACTTTTATTGCCAGATGACTACATGCTGCATTTGTGTGTCTGTGTGCTCATGCGTGAGGTGTATCACATGTGCATATGAAAGCAGAATATATGTGGATCTGTGAAGATAGGCGATAGATTTTCTCACTGATTCTCTGGCAAATTGCATCAGCGTCACGATATCAACACAATCAGCATCAGATCTATTACTAATCTGAAGTACTCGGGCACCATCTGAGCACGACAGTCGTTCTCAGTGTGTGTGAACAGCTTAATTAGAGCTAAAATAAATCAGAACTTTAGGGAGCGTGTTCATGCTTGCAACACTTACTGTGGCATCATCTGCGTTTCACTCCAGTGTCTGTAGTGTACAAAATGACAGACAACTGACAGTCCTTCCTCCACTCCTAAAACTAATTTGGAGCACAGAGGCAGGCAGAGAGAGACGGAGAGAAATGTCAGCAGCATCCCGCCTGGTTTAAATTCTGTTCTTGACTTTTGTCTTTTCCCTCGCTGTTGGCTGCAACTGAGTGATGTTTCCTACACACCTAATCTGCACTCAGCGCTGAAAAACTACCCCTAATGTTTGTGCGTGCGTGTGTGCGGATGCGTGTCGGTGCGCATGGTGCTGGCCTTAATGTGAGCCAGCAGAGCCTTTTAATATCAGCAGAAGCTGTAGCGGAAGCACTAAGCAGACAAGGCTGCATACTGAGGAGGGAGGGATTGCCTTTTGAACGACAAGGGTGATTCATCAACTCCCCCAATCTATGACCAGCATCCCCGTGTCACACACACAGACACATACACACAAGCACACACACACACACATATGGGCCCTCGTGGCAGGGAGCATTATCACTCTATATTGCATGGAGAAAAGAAAAGGGAGAGCTTCTCTGATGAATGTTACAAAGACAGCAATCCAGTAAGAGGTGATACACAACCAAACATGGAGATGCATTTGTACAAGGAGGGGGTGAGGGGGGGTGGGCCACGACCTGATAATGAGAGACAGGGAGAGACAAGGAGGGAGAGAGAGAGAGATTAGGGGAGAGCTCTCAGCCCCAGAGGTGGGTAAGGCAGAGGGCAGAGAGAGGAACAGAAGGGGGATAAGGGGATAAAAAGACAGAGGAAGAGCATAGAATGAAAAAAAAACACATTCTTTTATTCTTATCAGTGGAGAGCTTAATTGCCTTTGATGAGTCTAATTGGAGCTTTCTGAAGTCTAATGGCAGAGGAGTCCTCAGAGACGACAGAGGACACATTACTGTAATAGCTTCTCTCCTCTGCACCAAAAGTCCCCTGCTTGTCTCTGCTGTCCTGAACTACGGCTGAAATTTTTCCATTCAACGTCAGCCGGTTGCGGAGTATCAATGATCACGCAGAGGACGGTGAACCTATAGACGGGTTATATGTGTGTGTGTGTGTGTGTGTGTGTGTGTGTGTGTGTGTACGTGTTGGGTATGTTTGCAAAGTAGCAGTAGCAGCAGTATTGGGTATGTGGTGACTTAATTAGGTCTGTGAGCTGCTCGCTTTCCTCTCCTCAGCTGAAGTTGATTAGCAATGCCAGCTGTCCCCAATGTAATTCGGCGTGCGCATGTGTGTGTGATTGTGCGTGCACAAGTAATATATGAGTAAACGCATGTCTGCGAGTGTGGGGCCGTGTTGATGTGTGTGTGTGTGTGTATGCGCTAGCTGCCAGCTGCCACGCAGTGCTGCCAATCCTCCATGATTAGTACCCACTGGCAACTGGGCTCAAACTGGTGCCAAACAGACCCAGGAGGGCAACATGGCCCATGGTAATCCTCCATCCCTCTCTCCCATCCTCCCTCCACTCTCATCAATTGCTTTTTTTTTTTTTTTTGCTCCAAATACTCTGCTCATGCTCTCGTTGTTCTCTGCCTCTGATTCAAGACGCCAAAAGTGAGCAGGTTCTTCCTCGCCAGACGAAGGTAAAATGATAGAAAAAAATTGGCCGATAAAGGAACTATGGGAGAGGTACAAATACCCGCTGAGGGTGCAGAGCAGTGGCTGAAGTGAAGTGTGAGAAGAGTGGACCTGGGATCTATGCCTCGACACGGTTGACTGTGTCACCGTGAAGGTGCCGGCGTTTGGCAAGCAGCAGCACGGTGTGTGTGTTCGGTTCCCAGTGGATGACCTCTTGCTACCTCTCACCTGTTGAGACTCTTCTATGTGCCTCCATAGAAGCCAAGAGGCAGTGAGAGAAAGGATAGAGAGGGAGGGAGAGACAGGATGAATTCATCCAAAGACGCAAGTTTTGAATAAGTGAATGTGACAAGGGGAAAGAGTGGAGGGCTGGGAAGAGATAGGGCATTTATGCATACGATTGCCACATGTCTGGCACATTAAAGGGCTGCACACGCACCTACACACATTTATATACACACAGCTCTATGGGTTTGGCAGAGTGCGGGCTGTTGGACAGCTCTGGCATGGCAAAGGCTGCCCACCCATCTGCCCTCTGTCTTAGTAATGCAGTTACTTGTCAATGTGCATGTGTGTGCTTGGAGTACATTCACACATACGTATAAACAAACACAGGCAGCCTTTCCTGCAAGTACTCAAACACAGAGTCATAATTATGACCTATGGACAGGGATTCTATCCATGTGCAGTAATTAGGACACACATGAGATGCAGAAAATGCACAGCGTTGACGTGACGCGCACGCTCTCTGGCGATTGTGATTTTGTCAAATGTTGGCAATTCCAGCCGGGGCTTCCAGCCTAAGTCTATCAGTGGTTGAGATTACAGACAGATTTATGTGATTCGCAATCTCTCCAGGGACCTGTGGCCTCGCATTGGTTAATCACCGCTTCACATTCACTCTCTCCGCCGCTCTATTCGCCGCATGGCTATAACTCTGCGGTGATACGCTCTGATGTAACAAGCTATTCATGCCCCTGCACTCAGCGTCAAAAATCACACTCTCCTCGTGGACCTCTTCCTTTGTGAATCACGCCTTTGACAGGGTTAAATCTCAATAATCCCACTAATCAAAAGGTTAAACCTCCTTCTGACCTTCACCTGCTTCATAAAAGAGGGCAAACACTCCTCTTCTGATCAGTAGGCTTTTTTTTTCACTGAATTATTGAGTCGTGTTATTGAATTTTAAATTGTTTAGCATGCACATTTTTTACCTCCAGAAACAGTGTAAAATGACAGCTTATAAACTGCACCAGGTTACTTTTAGCAGATATGGCAAATATACAGTCCTAATAAAACTAAAAGCCACTATGTGACTTTTTTTATGTGATTATAGGGTTTTTTATTTTACTCTAAAGGCAAGCTTTTGTTTGTAGAAAAAATGACAATCCAGGAGAAAATTGCATGTGAAAAGCCAGCAGACAGGTAGATTGAGGCTGCATCATTAGCTCAGATTGCACTGTAATTAGTGCCATTAGTAAGTGTGTGGGTAGTACCTGTGTAGATGAAGCGTCCAGGTGTGCCTTTGCAGAACTGTTTGGATTTGTAGGACAGCGTGACCTCCACCACCCCGGGGATGTGTCTGGGTGGAGTTTGCACACGAATGGCATGGGGGGTGATCAGCTACGGAGAGCCAGAGAGGGCAAAAAGATTAATGCAATGAAACTTCATATCCAAACATCCGCTCAGGGGACCGTTCTCGGTTCGCCTCAGACCTTTTTCCTTTGCAGCTTTTGACTTTCTTTGTATAAATGAAAATGATGTGTTAGCGCTAAAGCCCTCAGGTGGCCTCGTAGCCCGAGGCAATGTCACTGTGAGGCTTAGGATGGTTATCAGTGCTGACATGGGCTCTGTAAGAGGGGTTCAAAAGCAGTTATCTGTTTATGAATAAAACACACCTTCCTCTGCATACGTCTATTACACAGTATAAGCAAACGTATAATACGCTGGGATCTGCTGCCCCTGTCTCTGTGTCTGTCAGCTGAGGATGTCTGAGCTGCTGTTACTCACATTAAAGCACCACTGTGTCTTAAACAGGCTCACTTAGTGTGGTTGATGAGCCCACTCGCCACGCGTGTCTGTGTGTGCACGCTGAAGGGTCTTTGAAGGAAAACGGTAACAAGACAAAACACAGATGAGACCTCGCTGAGTGCTCATTTTCTGCACGCTATAGTGAACTAGCACTCAAAGCTAGCAGCGCTCAAAAGCTATCAATGCTCCTGCCAGCACCTTATGTATGTGTGTGTATGTGTGCGTGTGTGTGTTGTTATAACTGTCCCTTTCATTGCTCACTTAGCTACGCTTTTATTCCACCATTGTCTGGCCCCACTCACCTCGCAGCGAGATAATATAAGAGCTTTTTATAGAATTATTCCTTTACTAAAGAGAAAGCTGTTTAGCTGCGGTGCTCGCTGACCTTCAATTTCACACATACACTACATTTACATTTTAGTCATGTGGCAGATGCTTCTTACAAAGAGACTCATACTGTACGGCGGGCACACATTCCAAGAAGGCAGATAGTAACATAATAAAAGACAGGAAGGGAGCTGAAAAGAGATATGACAAAAATAAGACCTACTACAGAAAGAACAAGCAGGCTGTTCAGAATGTGAAATATTTTAATATGGGCTTATAGTTGGGCTGCAATTAATGATTGCTATCATTATTAATTAATCTATTTATTATGTTTTCAGTTTGCAGAGACCTTGGTGACCTTGGCTCTTAAGTTCCTTTGAACAGGTAAAAAAACCCCTCAAATTAATTCAGTTTACATAAACACAAAAAATGAACATCTGAAGATTTGAGAACCTGAAACCAGCTGATTTTCGGCATTTAGCTTGAAATGACTTGAGATCATGAATCAATTATAAAAAAATGATGATACATCGACTTATCTCTTAACTGATTCATCAATTTAGTGATTTAGCTCATTTACAGAAGTGGTTCCCAACATGGGCTTTAGATCCCCCCTAGGAGTGCCAAGATCCTGTGTGGGCTATTTGATGGAGTCATATGATGATTAAAGCAAGAGAAAAGGAAGAAAAATGTATTTCTGTTAGATAAATTATGTATAGATCTTCTGACTTTTCTCTAATTTTAGTTTTATTCCATGTGAAATATTGCATACTTTCATCTTATTATACCTCTAAAAAAACCTTCAAATGAATCAATCTGAGAGGGAAAAAATGATTTGGTTAAACCTTCACCTCGTGTACATACCAAGGACATAACCCATGACAAGGGACCCTAAACCTCTTAAATGGGCCCCAAGCCAAACCTGTCGGGAACCACTGGTTCACAGTATAGAGGCTTCTGTTAAATATTTATTTCATCTGCACATACTCTTGTTCTTTCAGGAGACCAGACAGGAGACTAACCTCACTCCAGACCAGCATGGTTCCAAAGATGACCTGCAGGCCGTCAAAGAAGTTGTCCCCAATGATGATGACGGTAGCGCCCCCTGTGGTCCAGCCTTCGCTGGGGCTGATGGCTTTGATGCTGGGGGTTGCTGCAAGATTCATAGACAAAATAGATAAGACGTTAACGAACCTAATGACAGCCCATAAAGGTCTTTGCTGGTAACACCGTGTACAGTCCCCTCTTCTTCTTCCTATCTCTCTCTCTTTCTTTTACACACACACACACACACACCCTCTCTCCCAGGGGTCGGGGGCGAGCGAGGAATACTAATCAGAGTGATTATACGCACCCCGTTATTAAACATCACCCCTGCCCTGTGTGTGAGGGCAGCGGCGGTGCGCTTGTTTTATGACACGTGGCAAAGCGTGCAGGCGTGTAAATGTCAGGTGTGCTGAGTGTCTGATCAAAGGCCACACGACCGGGGAGCAGAGCAGAGCCAACAGTAGCTCTGCCCTCTGAATACGCCGCCTTCATTAACCAAACACTTAGCTGCTGCTCAGCTGTCTGTTTCACATGTATCTGTGTAGCTATCTCAGCGGCCTGGCCAGTGAGCGCATGACCACACAGGGTCATCTCAGCTCCCGCTCGGATATTCGTAATGCGTTTTGTAAGCTTTCAGTGTTTTCTCTTAAAGCATATTTTTCATGTTTTATCAGACAAAGTACATGGAATAACAGCAATAAACCATATTTTCAATAACTGGTATTCAGTGTGCTTTTTGACCTTATCTGTTGGTATTATGGACTTGGAGATTACTGGATGTGATTGAAGAAAAGAACAGCATTGGGAAAATACATGTTTATACAAGCTAAATCTCCTCTCCTTAACAGATATGCAGCTTGTCAGACATGCTGTAATTCTGTAAAGCGGCATAATCCACTTTAGACTAGGCTGACTTTTTTCCCTGAAGCCTAGCCTTTGCTCTTTGCCTGACTCCCTGTTCTGTTGATCCTCCCCAACAAGCTGGAATGATATTTAGCCCCCTGATACGCCTGCAGAGATCAACGTTCACCAAGCAACAATCTGTGGCCGTAATCATGGCCTAAGATGCCTCCTTTTCACAGCCGCTGATATTATGTGCGCTCCATGTGCATGTGTGGATGTGTGTGTTTGTGTGTGTGTGTGTGTGTGTGTGTGTGTGGATTAACCAGATGGTGGAACGTGAATCCATGTGATAGGATTATACTTTGGGGTGTTCCTCGGTGCCATCTGTTCAACTCTATGCGCTGCTCATCTATTACTGCCTGAAATGGGCCCCCAAAGTTGTGTGTCCTACTCGCAAACTCAACACACACTAGGAACCAAAAAAAGAGGAGCTGCTGTCTTCTTTGTTATCGTTTCATCTTTTCTTTATGCCATCACGCACTTTTACCCTTTCCTCTAATCGTGTCTATGTCTCTCCATCTCACCCCCCCCCCACCTCTGTCTTGTTCTTTCACTCCAGTTTTTCCTCCTTCCAACCCCAGTCATCAGGAGAATAGAAAATCAGAGAACAGGAAATTCCCAAACAAATCTCTCTGACACAGGGAACATCTGTTAGCGTACTGTGTATACTCTTCTTTGTGTGTAAGATCCAAGTCTCGCTGACGTCTTCAATATGTCTCGTCTTTGTGAACTTTTCTAATCGTCTGTGAGACCAGTCGTGGGGACAAAGTGGTCCACCTTACCTCTGGAGAATAGTCATTAGAACGACTTAACCACAACATTCAATCTTAATGCAATCTACTGTAGGCCATCATGTAAATCCCTTCTTAGTTTTTTGTCATTATCATCCCTGAGGTTGACTTTCCTCACAGAAAAAAAATATGTTTCTCTTATTCAATGTCTGGGAAATCGAAATGAGAAAATAACTGGATTAGGGACTTGGGAATCAGCGCGGGCTCCTAAATCATGTGCACATGTCATTATGAAGTATTAAAGGTTTGGGTCTGACTGTGCATGCGGGGGTGTGTATGTGTGTGCATGGGCTCTTTTTTTTTGTCTGCGTATGGGTGTGTTTGAAAACCTGAGGGATGGGGAGTGATGGAGGGCTGGAGGATAAAAGCAGGTCTCCGAGGAAATAAAGCCAGTGTTGGCTTTAAGCAGAACAGACCTCATAAGACACATAGTGCTTATGCGAGGCAGAGTAGAAGGCCCAGAGGCAGAGACCTGAGGGGAGCAAGCCACCAGGGAGAGACAAGAGACTCACTAGCTACCACTCTCTCCTCTCTTAGCTCGACTTAGAAACCCTACAAGAGAGGAAAGTGAGAATCTGGGAGGAAGCAGGAGAGAGATAAGAAAGAAAGCAAGAGAGCGGGTTTGAGAGGGATAGAGCAGAGTAAGAGGAGGGGTTGAGTGCGGAGCCAGACAGGGGGGAAGGGGGCGAGAGAAAGAGAGAGAGAGGGAACAGACAGAAAGAAAGTGAGGAAGACAAAGAAAGATCGGGCAGAGAGAGTCTGGGTGTTTTGTCCCTGCTTTTAATACCGTGTTCCAGGTAGGACGGCGTTCCTTCCGATGGATCCAGTCTTCGAGCTCGGCGTCCGTGTTTGGAGTTGTTGTGCACAAACATGTTGTCGGAGACAGCCAGGACATGACCCTCCACGCTCACCGTAGTCGACACAACCACCTGAGAAACCGTGAAACTATAATTAGCCTTGCTTCGAATGGAGACACCTACAAATGATATATGCAGCAGTGTGTAAGTTGCTGCACAAACCAATGAACAGAGGGTTATAAATTCCTCTAAAATCTTATGTGGACTAAGTGCAGACTTCTATTATGAAGGAAACACATTGACACCACCAATGTTTTATTCCTTAGAAAAAGATGTTTAATATAGTTTTAAGAGAGTAAATATGTTCTGATGTAGCATCAGTACACAGGAAGTCAAGCACTTGTTTCATTCTACAAACCTCAATGTTTGCATTGCATTTGGGCCAGTTGTACTTTTCATTCTGGACTATTCCCGGAGAAAGTAACTCTGTTTACTTGCTGTGTTTTTGCCATATAAGTGAAGTGATTTTGAATCTGCAATAACAATTTTTTGGATCCTTGAGTGCAAGGGAAATAAACTTACACATTATCACCTCGGCAAACAGTTGCCTATTTATAAGTCCAATATTCATCTTCCTTTCAGCTGTGTTCTTGGTCTCCACTGACTATTGGAGGATAGATTATCAAGTTATATTTAATGTTCAAACTGAACTTATTTAACTTTATTGTTTTTCCTAATATAGACTCATTCTGAATTTGATAGCAGCAACATGTTTCAAACAAGTTGGGACAGGAGCAACAAACGACTGTGAAAGTTGTGGACTGATCCAAAAACACCTGTTGGGATCATTCCACAGTTAAACAGGTTCATTGGTAACAGGTGATAGTATCATGACTGGGCATGAAATGTTCATCCTGGAAAATCATTCACAAGCAAGGATGAAGAGAGGCTCAACACTCTGTGAAAACCTGGGTGGGCCAATCGTGCAACAGAGAACAATGTGTCTCAACTATTTTCCAGGAATTGAGGGATTTCACCATCTGCAATCCATAATATCATCAAGGGCCATCCAGATTGTTATCAGTGCAAAGTTGAAAAGCCAGCATCTGTGTTGGTGAATGGTGGGGGGTGGAGGAGGTGGGGGGAGCTGAGCGGGCGGGCACATCTGTGAAGGCTCCATTAATAGTGAAAGGTACATACAGGTTTTGGAGCAACATATGCTGCCATCTAGACAATGTCTTTTTCAGGGACGTCCCTGCCTTCAGAAACACAATGCCAAGCCACATTCTGTATGTGTTATTACAGTGTGGTTTCATAGTCAAAGAGTGCAGGTGTTAGAATGCCTGCAACCCAGACTTGCCTCCATTGAAAATGTCTGCAGCATTATGAGGCACAAAGTCTTCAAGCAAGAATGGGAAAGAATTCCACCTTCAAAACTTTGACAATTAGTGTCCTCAGTCCCCAGACACTTACTTTAGGAGTTAGGAGTTAAAAGAATAGGTGATGTAACACAGAGGTAAACATGCCCCTGTCCCAACATTTTTGAAGCATATTACAGACATTAAATACAAAATACAATGACGTTTATCAGTTTGAACAGTAACCATCTTGTCTTTGTACTGTATTTAATTGAATATAGGTTGAAAAGGAGCAACAAATCACTGAATTCTGTTATGTTTTACGCAGCATGGCAACTTTTTGGAATCTGGGTTGTAAGTGTAAAGTGTATTATAAAGACAGTTGAACATTATCAAGCAAAATAATTTATTTCCATACATACATCATAAGTTTGTTGAGGTGTATTGTAGGGCTGCTATGTAACACCATATGTTGTTGAGAGCATGCATTTTGTAATTTTGCATGTATTGACTCATGCATGAATATGTTATTTATTTTTTGTCCTTTTGCAACATCAGTGCATGCTCTGCTGTCTTTTCTCTTTGGATTCATGCCTGGGACAGTACAGAGAGCATTTATGTGAGAGAAACCCTGTTAATACTTTGTTTGTCTTCAACTGCAGGATGCTGTTGTCATGTCTAGTGCTTTGCAAAAAAAAAAAAAAAAAACATCTGTAAGACAGTCCCAGGAAGGGTGGTCCTTGTTCACTGTGCAACACATATTGAATGAATGCAGACAGTTGTGTCTCACCTGAAAACGCCTCATGTCTCGAGGGTTCCCTGCATTCTTCAGGCAGTTCTGGTTACACTTCAGGAAGAACTTGAGGAAGAACCTGCATATGCAGAGAAAGAGAGACAGACAGAGAAATGAATGAGCTAGTGAAAGAGCAGCTGCCTGACACTGAAAGTACAACATGAGTTACTTCAACAAAACACATAATAGAAATAAAACAAATAAAACAGCAGTGGCAGACATGGCTCATACACTATCCCACCCTCATCCATCAGTGCTTTATGACAAAGGCAGTTTTCTATGTAAAAACAGCTCCGGGATATTGAGTAAGATGCTACCTTGTATATCCATCTCCGAGCTGCTGTCACAGCTTGCAATAAACTCACCGGGGCAGACGCAGGCCCCCCCAGCTGCAGAGCCGTGTGACGGAGGTTGTGCTGTAGCTACTATGCAGCACAGTGTTGCCATTCCTGCCTCTCTCAATCTCAGTGTGAGAGACCACATCAACAGCACCTGCCATGCATTATTAATAGGCTGAGATGGCAAGTATGGCTACCCACATCAATACTTAATGAGGGAGGGAGGGAGGAGGGAGGGTCGGAGGAGTAAAGGGGGGAGTGTAGGGGGGGTGTGGGGGGAGGCGACCGGAGGCCTGAAAAGCAGAAAGGGGATGGCTGACAATTTATTCCCTAGCCCCACCCCAAGGCTTGAAGCCTGACAACTTCTTCTTTAAGTGAAACTACAGCACTGTACATCTCTTCCACTCTCCCTTCTGCATTGTCTGTCTCGCAGAGAAGAAGAAAAAAAAAAACGATATCAAATGAACCGCGAAAATAAACAGCGCCATGTACAAATAAACAGGAACCCTCAAAAGGGGGAAAATAAAACTACAACATCCCGCCCTCCCCTCCTCCTCCTCCTCCCTTTGAGGTAGCTCAAAGAAGTGCTGACAGCTGAAACTGCTTACAATACAGATCTCCACCAGCCAGAGAGAGAATCACTCCTTTGCTCAGCTTTTCTTTCATATGTCTTATTTTCTACCCTCTGTTCATTTGTTATGGCTAGGATTCTGCACTGGGCAGCGCGTTTGGAGCCAACTGCCTTAGATATAATCATGCACGAGCAAACGCATCTCACACACACACACACACACACACACATAGTGAGACATGTCAAGAGAAACACAGTAAGCAGCAGCGTGCCTTGGACAATTGCTTCATCGAGGAAAAAAAAGAGAAACAAGAGAGCAAAGAAGATAAATGGACGGACCAGAGTTGTGTCTCATCTCAAGGGCCAGCCTACTGCTGTGCGCATTGCAAGCATCTGATGTAACACAAGAACTCGTGAATTTATCCCTGACAACTTTTAAATGCATGACAGCTGGTTAGTGGTAGACGCTGTTCTTCAAGTGAGGAAGAAAAAGCCTCGTATGATCTGAATAACAAACTGTCTCTCCGCCGCTCTCCTTTTTTTTTTTTCTCTTCTGCTTTGTTTGTGCTCTGATTTACGATCTCGCCGGCGCAAGCGGCTAAATCTGAATGAGAAGGGGGGGAAAGCGAGAGGAGGAGGAAATGATAGAAAGGTAGACAGAAGGACGTGGTGGAGAGTATGTGAGATCCAAAAGGAGAGACAGACCACCCTCCTGTATATTTTAGAGGCTGTAGGCCAATATCTCAATAATTCATGAAGCAGAGAGATAGATTTTTTTTTTTCACAGTGGCTGTTGGACCCCAAAGGCTGAGGGTCTCCCAACTTTCTTATCTCTTCGAGGTCAGAGAGCAGCCTCGCAGACAGCTGTGGACCACATCCACTTGTCCAACGTACCCCACCTTCCTCGCTCCACCTCCTGTTTAATTCATCGACTCCGCTCTTTCCCCAATGTGTCCTTCTCCTCCTCTGAGGTATTCATGATGGACGGATGATGGATAAGTGGATACGGGAAAGTTAGGGTCACCAGAGTCAGAGGTGACCAAATCAGGAGGTTAAATATTGGAGTTTGGAGAGAGGAGGAGCAGGCAGGAATAGGAAAAGTGGGACTGGGCCGAGATAGTGAGTGTGAAAAAGAAATGAAGACAGTAAGTCTTAGAGTCAGCATGCCTCATTCGCTTTGCCATATGTCAGCCTGTCCCCTCGATCTCCTGCATGCATGGATCATCTGATTCATTATTTACATGACTTAAGGTGTCTGGAGTCAGCCGCACGGAAACATTACAAAACTGTAGCATGTTGATTCCTCTGCGCTCTAACTCATCTCCCTGAGAGCCGAGGGACTCGAATCACCGCTGCACACATTTACATGGATCAACAGAGAGTGGGTGTGTGGTGGTGGTGGGGTGTGGATCAAGAGCAGTGCGTGCTGATATGCAATAGCAAAGAGATTACCATAAGGATTTATGGGTAATCTGATTGACAGCTGACCAGTAAATATGGACAGATAGCTGATGATAGCCTATAATGCTCTCATTTGATCTGTTATTAAGCTCCTATTATCATGTTTTCCTCACTTTTTAATCAATGAAAAAGGTAATTTATTGCTTTATAATAGTTGCCCTATTCAATTTTATATCAGACCTGGACACAAACATAGAATGGGCTCAAGTACTCAATGACCCCCGATGCGTTCCAAATGTGTTCATACAATTTCAGCTTTTCATTATCCACAACCTCAAGCACTATTTTTTCTACTTCTCTACTCACTTGCTGAATAGTTTCCATGCAGTTTTAAAGGCATCACAACAATCTCAGGTTGGTTGGAGATGTGTACTGGGCAGTCAGGCTACTGTCGCCGGTGGCTCACTGGTTATTGTAAGATCCGCAACAGAGCAGTTTGTATTCCTATTTCAATGTTTCTTTTCCTCCTTAACACAAATCTGTGAATATTTATTTTTGAATTTCTGCTTTGTTTAATTGGCCAAACCACAGCCTTTCCATGTACTAACAGCTGCTTTACACAACGGCAAAAATATTCTGTTCAATTCAGTTTTTAAAGCAGAAAATGGTGAATGAAACCAGGAAGGATCTTTTCATCCATTTCTCTCAAGGCTCAATATGATCATTGACATTGCTACCACTGAAGACACAGAGGTCAGGTTATCTGGAAATGTGGCGATTTTAGCAACTCTAGGAAGAATTTTATACATTCAATGATTACACAAAAATTGCCCTAGTTGTTTTTATATTTTGTGCATGCATAAAATGTACATAATATTGATTAAAAAAAATGAATGAATAAATAAAAGTTGAAAAAATAGGTCAAAATCAGAAAAGTTATATTGGGGGACTCAGTATATTTAATATCCTGGCTCTGGTCCTGTATACAATGTTTCAGGTTCTTACTGATAATGCTGCAAAACTGAAAACGTATCTCTTTTCAAAACATCCATTTTCGGTCGATCTACAGATCATACTGACTCCTGCAAATATTCTTGCTTTGATTATTGCCCCCTCTACCTTGTTTGTATTTGAGACTCTCGCTGGTCTCAAGCTGTTTTACTGTGCAGACTCCACAGCTACAAATATTACCACTGCAAATTGCTGCGGCGGCCGGATTAAATGAAATAAAACCATTTTGCTCTCACGTAATTACCCCCAAATCCAGGAATGGCTGTGGAAGTGAATTTGTGTAAATAACTGCTTGGCCTCTTGAAGCCTCATGGCATAAATTTGAAACAGCAAAAACGAACGAATAAACACATGCAGCCGGTCGCCGTAGTAATTTAATGATCTCACACTTTCATCATAACATAACGGGCATTATTTGTCACTTTGGAGCAATTAAATACAAAATCACCCCCTGCCCATAAAAAACAAAACAAGGAAAGCAATTATAACACAACTTTTAAGTAATCCCTGTAGCATCTAAATATTATTACTGTGGTGATAAAGATTGTCTAAGCGATTAGCTAACAGCAAGGAAGCCTCCGAGGGACAATTCTGTTGTATTTTCTAATAATTTTCCTACATTAGCAACAAATGAGGTAAAGAGTTGTTTTCCTTGTCAAATTTAACATGGATAACTTCAGAACTGTGTGGCTTTATCTTCCTCAGTAGTTTCAGTCTCTTCATCCTTTCAGCCTTTTGTTCCACATTGTGCCGTTCATCTTTGTGTCTCGTTTCTCGCCCCTCTCTGTTTTGTTCTGATGCTGATGCGCTGTAAAAATGGCTGTGGGTGATGCCATAACTCAGCCCTCTCCTCTCCCTCTCCCTCTCCCTCCATCCATTTCTGCCATACCGATCATCTCCAGAAGAAAAGCACTGCGTCTGGCTCTTAATATGCTTCATGAGGTGTGTAATTCACTGTGCTCCGGAGGGGAGCCATTTGTCTCGGGGGTTAACTAAGTGACACAACAGCACTTCCCCATGCCTGTTACCACCGTGGGACATGTTGAACTAATCTAAGCAGGTAGAGGGATGGAGGATCCTGCACTTCGGCAATTAAGCATCAAGATTTGTTCAGGAAATCGATACTAATGAAGTCAGAGGCAAGTTCAAATTAAGTGTAAATATTTGTAAGCAAATATAATGTTACAGCGGAGAAAAAAAGGAGTGACAAATAGGTGACCAGACTACAAGTGAAGTCTGGCGCTCTCAGAGAACCAAACTCCAGCTTTGTGTATTTTCTTTTCCTCCCCTTGTGTTTTATTTCTGGTATTCTTTCTTTTCTCTGCAACTCTTTCTTTCACGCTTTCCGCCATGCATCACTGACACTTCAACCAAGTGCCTGACTGGCTTGTTTTCGTGGTGACCTGTCTCCCTGCCTGCAGTATATGTTTAAGGCACACACACACACACATATATATACACACACTAATTTAGGGAGATTTATGAGGGGGGCCTTGCACCAGGAGCCATACAGGCTGACCCCAGGGGTGTGGGGGGCACTGGGTGTGGGAGGGGGCCTGGCTCCACAGGGGGGGACATTAATAATCCAGAACCAGGTCTGTCTCTGGGCCTGGCCCTGGGCCTCGGACACCAGGCTGTAACAGCCTGCAGTGGCCCAGTTTACTGGGAGAGAAACATCCAGTTCTACATGCCATACTAATACCAGATAGATGGATAGCTTGGCTGAAAAAGACATAACTTAAAAGAAAACATGCAACACATATTGAACACACAGAAACACAAGGTTAGACACAGAAAGAGAGAGCATCACACACACACACACACACACACACACACTCCGCTCCATTCCTTTGGAGTGCTACTACTCAAAGTAGCAGCGAGCACCTCTATATTGCCCTCATGTCTATCTTAAGTGTCATGATTTATTCAAATAGAACATCTCAGTGCGCTGAAAAATTCATTTCCAGCTCGCTCTGTGCATCGTCCCATCCTCCTCCTCGTCTGTATCTGCTCGATGTGTGTGCATGTCATGTCAGCTGAATTTGCCCCGTTGTTAAATATTTCTCAGAACAAATGGACCCTGGAGGAGGGAGACGGTGGGTCAGGGGAGGATCCACGCTGTGCCTTTGCCGCTCAGGGAGAGGCCCCACTTGGGAGAGATCGCTGCTCGCTTCCCCCGGCGTCGGAGCTCCAGTCCCAGCTTGGGGACAGAAGTCCCAGAGACACTTAACCAATTGTGTTTCATCCATTTCATCCGAAAAGGATCATTCAAAATTCAACTGAGAAATCGTGCAGGGAGCATTGAAAGACAGGCAATGCCATCTCGCCTGCGTGGGAACAGCATAGGAGAAGTAGTGCTGGGTTCAACAACTTGTAGCCTGATAACATCGCTACCTGTGGCCTGAGTTTACACCAGAGCACCTGGGGGAAAATGCAACCAAATAAACATCTGTGCATGTGTTTGTGTGTGTGTGTGTGTGCGTGTGCATGTGTGTGTGTGTATATCAAAGCCATGATGAATAAGAGGCTGTCTGGGTGATGGACAAGCTTGGCAGGCGGTGCTGATTGAAACACTTCCTCCGTCGGGGCCTGGCCCATTAATCTGATGGAGACAGAGACAAAGAGAGCGAGAGAGAGGGAGAGAGGGAGGGAAAAGCTCCAGGCCCCCAGACCATGGGAGTAATGAAGGGTCCTGGTCCCTCTCACCTCAACTCTGTCCTGCCATGCTGGGACGCTCTGCTACCCTGTCCAGCCCAAACCCTGCCCTCGTGGGACTGACCAGTGAATAATGGTCCTGTCATCAGCCTGGGTAGATGCTGCCGCACAGCCGAAGGGTGTGTGTGACCGCGTATGTGTGTGTGTGTGACCGCGTTCTTATGCCCGCCTACGTCCCTCCCTGCGCACTCATTTACCCTAACAGTTCTCCTCTCCACCTTAGTTGAAGACTGATGTATTCATATTGAATAGTGTTGATTTAAGCACATGTTAAACTTAATGCATAATGCATCGACTATATATAGCTTGATAAAGAGCATTGTGTCAGCCCGGGACCAGCCCCATACATTGTGGGGATGAATGTGCCGCTTGCAAAAGTTCTTTCTTTTTGTTCCATTTAAGCACCGTATTAAATCATAACTATGACTGTGACTGTACACAGGCTCAAGGTTATGTTTCTAAATGCAGCAGGATCAGAAATCAGAAACTTAATTAGTGTGCCGTGTTTGATCTCGGGTGAAAAGTTGTTCCCTCCAATGGGTCTTGAGGGAGGAATACCGAAGCAGAGAATGTGAGAGAGCGAGAAAATGGGAGACAGAGGGAGTGTGTGTGACGGGGGAAGAAAGAGGGAGATTGATACTGAGCAGAGACGTATGGCTTCCTACAGTCTGTGTGTACGTACGCATGTGGCCAAGTGCACATGTGTGTTTTGGCCTTAGAATCCCTCTGTGTTTATCAAACATATTACAGCTCCTTCTAGATTCCTCACCTGCACACCCCGAGCCTGCTACATATGGCCCACCAATCACAAAATAAGGAATCATGCATACATTAGCATAGCTAATGGCCTACCCTCTCCATTTAATATGCAAATTTCCTGAAACATTACTGAATGCCGTCTGTTCTAAATGAATAAATTTGAATCGCAATTAGAATAATCCTTTATAATTAATGAAAACTGTCAATTTTGGTTCATAAGTAATTTGATTAAAGTGGTGATGGGACACTTATGAAGTTCATCGGGCTGCGAGGAGTGTGAACACACACTTGCACGCATGCATGCAAACACACTCACACACACACACACACACACACACACACACACAAGCTGCATGACAACCAACAGCAGGGCCAGGGCTGCATTATTGATGAAGATGATTAATAAACTTATGAAAGTGGTTGTCACACATGCCAGACTTTTTTTCAATTTTTTTTTTACCCAACACAACTTCTTTCCACTCCTTTACCACCGAGGAGAAACAACAGATCAATCACGCCTTTCTGCCACCTGACAGAGAGGGAAAAGTGAGGGAGTGATTGAAAAGGTTTCCCGGCCTCGTGGTGCTGTGTCAGTGGCCTGTCTGTCCGGTGGGAGACACTGATGGACTGTCGAGGCAGAGAGAGCAGCGCGCACACACACACACACATGCCATGTCATTACAGGGGGCTGAAACATTTCCCTGTTGTTTCTCACAGGGGGGACGGACAGTGCTGCTGTTTGCTGCCTTTTATCAGTATATAATAACATGTTATGAGGAGCATATAGTTGAAGAAGAGAGCGGCCAGTCTGTAACTGCTCATCAACATCCCCTTCTTCACCATTAACTCTCTCATGCTGTGCCACGCTGCCACTGAAGCGTATAATGGTGTCACTTAAATTAGGGTCACTCAACTGTGGGAAATTGTTGCAATGTGTGCTGCATGTGCACCTCTTCCCCTTGTACCGTATGTATATGAACGTGGGCACGCTGGTGTTTGCGCGTCGACGCGAGCGCGAGTGTGTGTACGTGAGTGTGTTTGCATGGCTTCAACCCAATAATAATGGTCCAGATAGTGTAGAGCCTCGCAGACTAATTAGCCATATCACTGAGAAAATAGCAGCCTGCTAATTAATGGGTATTATGGCATTTCAGAAGTCACTGCTCTAATTGGGAGGGAACTGAGCCTCGCATTTCCATACTGCAGTAATACTGGCTTTATCCACCCGTCTATCTGTCTGTCTGTCTGTCTACCTACTTGGCATGCTTGCTTTTAAACACAATCCTCCACATGCACACAGGGAAAATAATCATTCTGCACATGCTCACACACACACACACACACACACACACACACACACACACACAGTAACACACAGGATGCAGACATACAGTACAAACAGTTTTCCACATAAATAAAGCTGCTTTATAACCTTTGACCAATAATCCCATATGTTTACTCTGATTAAATATATTTATATTGCTTTTAGAGAAAAAGAGCCTAATGCAAGTGAGTTGGTGAGTAATATAATACATGTGAATAATTCTCTCTATAATTTTGTATGTGTGTGTGTCTTCAAACCTGCTCTCGCTGATACACATGCATACATGCATATCCCCTATAGATTCCTCTTAACACTATCAGACAGGGGGACAATCAAAATAGATTTGCATTCAAATGCCACATGCTCAGTATCAAATATCAAATCAAGCCCGAGTCACTGAGACAGACAGACAGTCATCTCCTCCCTGCTTCCTCCGCCTCCCCTCCTGCACCTCCTCCGCCTTTCTCCTCTCTGGGTCCCAGGGACTCCCATTCTCCGCCGGACGAGCTCTATCGAGGAGTGACAGGCTGCGGCCAGGGCTTGATTGACAGCCTGTTGATGCTTCTCTTTCCACCACACACACAACCCTCTCCTTCTTTACACACACACACACACACACTCCTCGTTTGCCTGCACCACCTCCCCCCTGCTCGTGCACTGGTCTGGGTGTCAGTGATAGCCCCTGGGCTAGTGCCCCGCAGGCTGCACAGCACTATACATACAAATCACAGTGTGTCAGCCTTGTGAATGGGCCCATTTTGACTTTGTCCTTGTAAAGTCAGGCCCCCCTTGAAGCGGGCTGGATCTGTATCCTGCCTCTTTTTTTACTTTCCCTTTCATTCTTATATGCACACAGAGGTAGATGCATGATGAAGCTTACACAAAGGGACAAGTAGTAGGAGTATGCACGCACATAAACACACGTGTGCACAGAAACGCACAGGAAAAATGGCAGATTTAAATGTGGTGCTAATGGGCAGCACCTCACAGGGGCAGGGTATAAATACATCAACAACAACACACACACATAGACAGTCCATACACACCATAATGGCCAAGTCCCGGGGCCTAATCTCACACACTCAGCTAGTACACCTGGTTAATGTTAAGAGGGCAGTTATAGTCAATTACATTCCCATATAACGCATAAACCTCCACCCTGCCTGTGCTGGGAGAGTAATTGAAAACAGGCGCAGAACGCACCGGGGTCCAGACAAAAAGTCAACTTCCCACCCCTGACTTTCCCATTCGCTGCATGTGCTTGTCTTCCCATTCCATATTCTGGAGTCCTGGGGGCAAATGTAAGTGGGAGGAAGGGGAGAGCTGCCATTTGGATATAAGGCAGTGAAAGAGCAGGAGGATATGAAGTCATATGAGGTACCGGAGAGGAAGACAAAAGGAGTGGGAAGTGGGAGCTGGTGAGGGCTTTGTCTACCAGGTGAGGTCCAAGGGAGGAGCAGTTAGGGTCGGGGTGAGAAGGTGGCAGACTGGTGGTGTTCCATATGGGTGGGGGGGGGGGCGGGAGGGGGAGAGTTAAGGGGGACAGCGGTTGTAAGTAGGAGTTTGAGACTGACAGGTGACATTACCCTGCGTCATGGCTGGAGGGACAGAGGGACAGAGGGCGCGATGGTTATCCAAGCAGAGAAATGTCAACGTCCAGACACCGCTGTGACACACGCACGCACACACACATACACACACACACACACAAACAAGAGCTGCGTAGACACACAAGTACACAAAGATCCAGGACAAAGGAGTCTGAAGTCTTTGAGAGCGAAAAAGGCTGGCTACAGTGGGCAGAGATGAAGAGATTACATCCTCTCCATTTAAAAAAGGAGGAGATGAGAATAAAGAGACAAAGCAGAAGAAAAGGCTAAGAGTCACTGACTATACCATTACGAGTCAACAACCTTGCATTTATTCATACGGGCTGCTTTCCAAACACAAGCTTTCGTAAAGTTGGTTCTTTCTTCACATTTGTCCCTTTTCAATCTGCTCTCTGCTGTTTTCATTAAAGCCTAACCTAATTTTGGCAAAGCTTATAAAATGTCCATATTGCTGCTCATTCGACCCCATTGATTTAGTGTTTGGTTAAATATTCACGACTGTGGATGCAATTAACATGCTGTTAATGAATAATTGATCGCATCTTAAGCGGCCATAAAACTCATGCATATTAATTATTGAAACAGGAAATATGAAAAAAAAAAAACAACCTTCCTTGTTTTGCCTCAATCAACGTTCTTTCATTTTGTTTCTTTAGTCAGGAAGGCCTGTTGAGAGTGTTCGAGGGGGAAAAGTGCAGCTTGTGAATGTGTGTGTATGGGATGGAGAGAGGATGCAGAAAGTGCTATGAACACTATGCAAATGCCTCCCGTAAACACCGCTTTAACAGCTCTCGTATGCATTTAGGCTGCCTTTGAGTACATCCATTTAGCTCATACATACATCTCTGTGTCTGCGCGTCATGCGGCTCAGTGTGATGTGGAGAACAGCGCTGCTGTGTTGACAGCCTCGGTGTGACAGAGGTAGTAGCTGCCTGTTTTGAGAGGCAAGTGTTTACCAGGAGCGAACACAACAAAAAAACAAATCTGGCGAACATGGGAGGCTTGTCAGCGCGACACTGGAGATCAGTCAGCCGACAATGAGCTTTCCTCTCCCACTGTGTCTCTACTAGTGTACTGTTATAGGCTGATGTCACCCCTGGCACCTCCCCGGGCCCTGGTGAGTGGAGAACAATAGTGTAGAGAGGGAGATGTGTGTGTGTGTGTGTGTGTGTCGGGGGGGGGAGTCAGCCTGAATGTGCCTGGCAGTAATGCTGCGATGCACCTGTGGTCAGGTGAATATTCCACTCCCTTCCCCATGTGTATGTAAGAGAGCAAAACTGTGTGTTTGTGCACAGTTAGGGGAGGGGGTTAAATTCATTATCAACACATTCCGCGCTCCTAAACCACTCTAAAACGTCTTGACATGAAAAATACATCCCAGAAGCAGCCACACACTCCAGGAAAACACCAATTTACATCGTTGCTTGTTATTTATTTAGCACTCAAAAAGCTCTCGGAGGTGTGTGTGCGTGCTTGTGTGTGTGCGTTATGTGTGTGTTACCCCCTCTATCTCCCTCTCCGGCACCTAACTAACTACTCTGCGATGTTGGCGCCTGGAAGCTAAAAGTGACAAGCCGTCAATTGTGTTCCAATATTAACCCCCTCTCAATGCCTGCGTGCCCGTCTTCTTCTCTGTGATGTTGGCTTGATCAAAGAAGCAGCACTTTGGCAAAAATAACCAGGCAGAGTGAGATGGAGGACACCATGCTGCTTACAGACTGATGAACGACGGCCAGTCTCTCTGCAAAACACTGTCCCCCCTTTTCCTTTCTTTGTCTCTCCTTCTCAATCTTTCTTATTATCTGCTACTCTCTCTCGGAGAGGCAACATGAGGTGTTGGCTGAGCATGATTCAATATCTTCTGTACACAGCCAGGCGGTAAGTAGTAGTTCATGGAGTGTACGGCATACAATTTTATGGAAAGGGAGAGGCTATATGTTTGAGGTTTTTATATGGAGAAGAAGACGGCGCTCGCCAACATTTTTTTTTCACTATTGCCATCTTACTATTTTGAAGAGAGATTGAAAGAGGACTGGGTGGGGGATAAAAGAGAGAAGCAGACCACCAGAGAGACAGAATATGATAGAAAGATGCCCCATGTCTGTGTTTCATCTTATCTTAGCAGGTTCACCTATCGGTGAGATTCCTCAAACGCACCTTCAGTCATCAGTAAGGGGTGGGGGGAGTAAGCGCACACATACACACACGAAGAGAGAGAGGGAGAGGTGAATGTCTCTGTGGCTAATTCTCTGGGTGTGGGAAAGCAGAGCACCTAACACAGGTTGGCCTGGTTTCAGTAATGAGTTTGATTCTTCTCTCTGCCTCCTCAGTCTCACTGGGGACTAAGACTGCATAATAACATCCTCCATACACACACACACACACACACACACACACACACACACACACACACACACACACACACACACACACAGGCACAAACAGGTCTATGGGGAGCTAATTATTCTCACCTGTGTTAATTATTGCTGTAAGCCAATCAGCGGACTCTGTGCTAATTAGGCAGTGTTAGGTCTGATTAGTGTTTTGCAGCAGGCCCACTCAAACTGTTATCTACCATACTAGTCCCCTCAGGCGAGAGAGGAGAGAGGAGAACAGGTGGAGGCTTGCCCTGCGTGTATGTGAGTGTGTGTGTGTGTGTGCCCATGCTTAATAATAAATAACTGAGGGACAGCTTAAATTCACAATAAAACAAAGTCTAATCAGTTTCTTTTCGAATCAAACTTCTATTAAACAAAACAATGGATGCCATCAATTCACCCAGTCTCTGCCCTCTCAGTTAATTGGCCCTGGTTTGAGGTCATTTCTTTTATCTGGACAAATAGCCCCTGTGCCCTTTTAGTTAATGAGGGCTGATCCAGGATCAGTTCTGTCACTAATGGCTCCTTTTTGCCAGGATAACCCCTCAGATTGATCCACGCATCACACATGCAACCCCCGTCCTGACCCAGGCGTGCTAGTTTCTGTATGAGTGTGTGTGTGTTTGGCAGGGAAAACGGAGATGCTGAAAGAAGAAAGAAAGACAGAGAAGAAGGGAGTAGTATATTTATAAATGGAGGGACAGTAGATGATCCCCCAGCCGAGAGGAGTGAAAAGGAAAAACGAGAGAAGGGGAGAAAAGAGGAGAAAGGATGAGAGGAGGAGGAGGAGGGAGAGAGAGGGGGAGAAGCTGGAGGAAACCTTCCTCTTATGACACGATTGATTTTCTTTCAGAGGCTTGAGCCTGTCACTACTGAACACTTGGTCCCCCATTCCTCCTCTCTCACACACACACACAAATCTACACACACACTCAATCACACACACATGCACAAACTCCGTGCCCTGACCTCCACGTGTGCCTGCTGGTCCATACTGGGTCTAATGACACCGGGGCCTCCCACAGATCAATACCAAACTGTCACTCAGCTGGCAAGCACACACACACACACACACACACACACACGCACGCACATGCATACACACACAAAAGGAGCCGGACAGATACAGACACACACATACACACATGCGAGGTAGGGTATGCGTTTGCACATTTGTGTATGCTGGAAGCGATGTTTTCTACAACCTCAGCAGATGCCCTCCCTCTCCCCCTCCGCCCACACCATCCCATGCACACACACACACAAACACACACACTGGACCAAAGCCATATTCTCTCTCCTCAGCCGTTTTCTCACCCTCCTGCTCCCTCACACTGAGAGTCTGGGTCCTGATGTAATATTGATGAGCCAGGATGGAGGCCCTATAAAAAGTGATAGGTCCTTGTGATTGTAAATTATAAATTGTCATCGATTTAACGTCAATTCGCACACATGCAAATGCACACACACACGCGTAGACACAAGTATCAAAATAGACACCCGACTGCTCGTTTTGCCCAGGAGAGAAGGAGGAGAGTCCTTTTCCCGCTGCTCTTGACTAACTTACTCCACGTCATTCACCCCCATCTCTTCCTGTTTCTTTTCTTCGTTCCACCCCCCTCCTCCCCCCCTTCCTCCCTCTTTCTCTCCTCCTCAACAATCTCAAGCACCCATCCGCCTCTCTCCATACACATCTCAAGTGCCACTTAGAAAACCAGACTGGGGCTAGAGCCAAACTCTGCTCTCAGTGGTTCTGTGTTTGTCTGACTGTCTGTGTGTGACTTTTGGTGTCTTGGAGTGGAGATCACAGAAGAAAAAGCTCGCAAATCTTGTTTAATTCTGGACACGGCGAATAATTTATGTCCAACTGAAAATGTGTTGACTGTGAAAAGCTGTGGCTAAAAACATTTGTTTGTCTCTGTTAAATCACTAATTATAGCCTGGCACAACACAGGGCAGATGCAGGCTAATTCACCATTAGGCCGTTTGGTGTTTATTAAACTTTTATAATGTGATCACTCTGATAACGGCACAATTGTTTCCCTGGGCGTGTGTGATTATACTGTTGTACCCCTCTGTCCCCTTGTAATGGCTCCCGCCGAGTGCGTGTGTGTGCGTTTGTATATGTGTGTGTGTGTGTCTTGGAGCTTGCGGAGCAGTGTTTTCCATTTCTCATTAGAGTGGCACAGACTCCTGCTGCAGGGTCAATGGAGGGGGAGAGGGTGTGTGAATATGTGTGTGTGTGTGTGTATCTGTTTGAAGGGGAGTGGGGTGGTAATGAGCGCAGGAACATAATACTACGGCGTCCATTAATGCTCTGAGGCAGTGACATTAGGCATACTTAACTAATAGAGCCAGTCTCTGCAATTACCCACTGTTATCTCTGCAGCTTTAGAGGGGAACCGGCTTTAATAAATGTTTGTAGTGATGTGATAAATGCCAGGTTTGCTCATTTGTAATCTACACTGCGGGACAAGGGGAAGCGGGTGGATCTAATTGTTTTCCTCCGGATTGGAGAATGTGGTAGATTTGAAAGAGAAAGGAGAAAAAAAAAAAAAAAAAAAAAAACGTCTTTCCTTTTCAGAACGTTTCCCTCCAGGTACATCTTTCTCCCTCTCTGTTGTCTATCTATCTCCCTCTCTGTCTGCCTCTCTCTCACAGCTCTCAGTGGGGTACTGTTACAACTGTCCTCCTGTCAAACAGAGAAAAGCAGTCCCTACCCGACGCTCACCGTCGCGTCTCTGCCTCCTCTTTTTCCTCTCCTCTCATCTCTCTTTCATCCCGGCCCACATCAGAGGCGCGGCCGTGATTGTGTGTGTAAACATCTTGTCATGCTAACACGGGCGTCATGACAGAAGAGAGACGCGCTTCATTAACGCCGTGCTTGTAAGTTTGCCTTTGTGTTTGAACGTGCGTGTGTGGGCTATATGTCTGTCCGTACGCACCGTTTCAAGTGCATAATAGTGTGGTTCTTGAATTTTCTTGGGTCAGTGGGAGAAACAAAGAGGATCTGTATGAGCCGGGAGGTTTTATTGTACAAATGTGACACAGTTTAAGGACTACCATCAGATGCAAAATCCTGCAAAAATCAAAGTTAATACCTTCGCCACAGTGGAGGAGTCTGTGTGATATGCAGGTTTACAATTTATACCTGCTAAGAAAGCATCAGGATTTCTTTCTAACCCATAGAAATGTGCAAGCATACGCAACAATATAATTCAGTGGCAAGACTTTCACATCTGCAATTTATTTTTGCAGATAGCGGGTCAAGAGATTTGACAGCAAATTGAACAATCATTGCTGAACATTGGGCTGGGCCTAAAGGTCTGAGAACAATGCACCAATATTGAGTGACGTCATTATGGGTTAAAGTCACAGGTAAGCATAGTTAAAAAAAAATGTCCCATCTACCTTAATCATTCACTGATTTAATGCAGCACCAGGCGAGCACGCTAAGTGACCCAAGTCAAACACACCCAAGATGTTGCATGACCAACAGGTGCATGATGGGTCCAGCTTAACGTTCAAATATTGCAGGTGGATCCTCCAGTGACGACTACATTTGTACCAGTGCTGAGGAGCCTCTACCCTTCTGCTGTTTCTGACAGTTTCTGTCACTGCTGGGACTGCACAACTTCTTTCAGCTTACAGTGTTTGAGGAGCTTTGAGGAGCACGTTGAGAGTGGACCGGTTAGAATATTTACAGAGAAGCAAAGACATCTCAGAGAATGATGTTCAGACAGGTGAGCACAGCAACTACAGACATGCCAACAATCACTGCATTGCCTGGTAATGTAGTGTTGTGTGTGCGGCAATCAATCTGAGAATGCAAGAATAAAAGAGCCCCCTGAAGATACGAGTGTCATCACAAAAACTTCATCTATCTAAGCATACAAAACACAAAAATCATATTATTTATATACTTGACATGAGCAATATTTTAGAAACAACTCAGTCATAACTCAATACAATATCAAAACCAGGAAAGATGTGCAACATGCCAAGACACATAACAATGTGAGCATAAAATAACAGTATCAATGCAATGTTAACATAATACATATTTTTTAGGCTGACAATTATTTATCGTTTATTTGCACAACTATGAGAACTGCTTTATTTCCTTATTGTTGTTTTTATATTGTTTCTAATACCAGGGAGTGCTGTCGTAACTTTGTTGTGTTGTTGTCTTGCACAGCCGTTCAATGACAATAAATGTTCTTGCCTCTTGAACTGGTAAAGAACTGTGAAAACAATAGAAAATCAGCTCAGCGTCCAAAGCATTTAAATCTCACCCGGCTGTAAATGTGCTTGGCTGTTAACTCTTAAAAGTGTTGCGCTGCTCACGATAAATCATTCCAGGAGGTCTCATCCTGATAGCACTTACTCAGTCCTTTGGAATTCCCTCATTTATGTGTGAACGCATGTGTCAGTGAGTGCGGCGGTGCTTATGTTGTGTCGACTCCAGGACATCACAGTAAATACAAAACTACAAAGGACGAGACTACACCTCTGCTTTGCCGTGTCAACCTCACCCCAAGCTCCCCTCTGAATATCCACCACCGTGAATAACAGTCAATTAACAAGCAAGTAATCACTTGCTACAGACAAAAAAAACACCAACAACTTCACCTCCTTGCACAGGCCTCGCTCTTTTGGCCGTAAATCTTCTTGTTTGTGTGAAGACAATAGCCAGAGGAAGAGAGAGAGGGAGTGGTGTAGCGAGAGAAAAAGAGGGTACAGGAGGGAGGCGGAGGAGAAAGCGGCGCTGTTAATTGTTTTCCAGAAAAAGGTTGCGAAGGTCTGCACGTTTGAACTGCATGTCACCTCATGTAAATCACAGCCTCTGCGTTGGAGAAGCCAATAACCGGGATAATTAGCGTGACTCTCTCCTGCGCCGCACGCAGAGATCGAGGAAGAACGCGCCGCTGCCGAGGAAAGAGCGTTCAAACGCAGGGGGGAAGATTCCAAGTGTGATTAACCAAAAAACCTTCAGAGTTAAATCTGGAGTTTTTGAGTGGGAGGACCAAAGAAAAAGACACATAGACAGAGGGGCAGATAGAGAGAGAGAAAGAGAGATGAAGGAGCGAGAGAGAGAGAGAGATGCATGGATGGAGGAAACAAGAGAGGCAAACACAGAAGGAGACGCAGAAGAAAAGGAAACGAGTGAACATTCCTCCCAGCGAGGTCAAGCCACTTGGTAAACAAACAAACAACGTTAGCAGCGCACACACACAAAAAGGGGTGAGGCGGTGTAGAACAACAAAGTGTCTCAGTCGATTGCCTACGCCTTACTTTGTCTCCCCTCATCAGTTACATAAACACAAACAAAGGCCTTTAAATTCAGTTCGGCTTTTTGAAGTGGAACAGTGACATGTGCTCGGGTCTCATTTGTTGATGATTAATGCAAAGTAAAAAGAATATATTAGGAATGTGAGAATATATCATCCCTTTGATCGAACAATGCTGTTGACCATAATTGTCTGCATGTTGACGTTGCTGCTTTACGTTTAATTACGGCGCAGACACCCCCTTGAAGATTTCCTTTTGTCTCTTAACGTCGCAGCTCAAATTAGTCAAGCTCAATGTCACAAAACTCATATATAAGAACAGATATGAAGAGGTTGAACTTGGAAATAATGATGGTTACTAAATAGAACTGTGTTTTTTTATGTTTTGAAAGAATATTAAAAAATCGTCCTGCAGAGAAAAAAAAAAGTAAAATCTCACATAAAATAATCAGATTATAATAAAAGGATCATTCCTATGATGCAGAGTCCCACCACTGCTATCACACTCTGTATCGCTCCCTCCCTGTCTCCCCCATGCCGTGCAGGCTTTCCTTCCATTGTGGCGTGTGAAACTGAGAGCGCCGCTCACAACGGCTGGCCAGCGATCCATTCTTCCTGGACAGATTGATGGAAAACAATCAACAGACTATACGTCTTGCTCGGCCACAGCGGGTCACCGGCGCTCATCCTGGACACCTGGACCTACATCCTGGGCTACAGTGCTGAGGTAAAGCGCCAGAAGAGGGGATGGGACGGAAACTGGCTGATGGGAAGCGAGACGCCAGGTTGGGGGGTATATGGAGCTGGCATGAAGCGTGCAGTCTGTGTTCTCACTTAGCAGAAATAATCAGTAAACAATGAATCACCAGCGAGGGCTGAGATCAGGGCGGCTGGAAGCTGCACTGCCTGATGACACAGTGGCTCAGCCTGCTGGGAGAGGAGGCCCGAGTATCCTTCACCAAGAGGAGCTGGTGTGTCTATTCAATTACGAGCAGCAACACAGGCAGCCATGCAACACATCGGCTGTGAGAGAGCACTTAGTGGGCCATGCGCTAGACTGTCCACACACATCAGAGCATTGAGAAAACAAAGCACCACTGCCGCCGCACACACATAACCGCGCACGTCCGAATGTATAGCATCACACCCAGAGGCACGCGCTCACGCTCTTCACGCCTCATTTGAAAAGCAAATTGAGCGCATCTTCTAGGGTGAGTCACGGACTGAATCCTGGAAAACGTTACACTTTCCTCACTTGCAGTACCACACACACACACACACAGACACACACACCATACATGAGACCTTTCATATGGTAAATATATCATCATTCTATTTAAATCCCCTACTATCTCTATCTCTCCGTCCTGCAATTTCCAACACCAAAAATGTCTTAAATAGCTCTCAGAGAAGTAGGACGCTACTCATTTGGGTCAGATCTGGCCAGCCAAACCCCTTCATTCTGGGACAGAACAAACACTGACACAAAGGCAGAGGGAACGGCCAAGGAGAGCGGCAGGGTCAAGCAGGGAATGTCAAGCAGTAATGACAAAGCAGTTTGCAGAGAAAATAGAGCTACAACAGCGCTATTTACAGTAGCTTTCGCCAAAAAACTCCCCATGTCATGAAACCCAGAACTTTTCTCTGTTATGACGTTTGTAAATTACAGTTTTTACTGTATGCCCTAATAAACTATTTGTTACCTGCATTCAGCTGGGAAGCATTATCTTAACTACCTATAAAGCCTGATAGCAGCTCTGTTTAGTTTATAGGGAAAAGAATTAAAACACAACAACTCACACACACACAAACTTCAGCATTAAAAATACTTATTTCCAGTGTGTTGCTCATTGTTTCCTCGCCACAAAACAAAAACAGCTTGTGCTAATTTGATATTTCATATCACAGAAACAGACCAGTGTTTACACTAAGAATGATGTGTTAATTTTTGGCGAGGTTTCCACAAATGAAAGCGAAGCCAGTAGTTGGGGGGTGAGAGTGCTGAAGGTCTGGATGAGAGAGAAAGAGGCAGCGCTGTTTCAGAGGCTCCTCGACCTCCAAACTCCCTGCTGTCAATCAGCGCAGCCGTCCGTCCCCTGGGGCTGCGCTTTCCTCCAACCCTGGGGGGGGAAACCACCGCAGGGAAAAAAAGAACACAACCAAACAGATGCAGAGAGCTGCAGGTCAATGTGTGTGTATGTACGTCTGTGCATGTGTGTTATATTTTTGCACGCCTGTGGATTCTTAAAACTGCGCATGCGTGCGTCTGCATATGTATTTGTGCACTGTGAATGAGTTTATCTCAGGGTGAGAGCTGCATCTCTCTCTATGTGTGTGTGTGTGTTCTTATATGTGTGTGAGGCAGATTTGCGAGGCAGCCAGCACCTGAGGGAGGGGAGTTCTGCCTGCATATCGATGAGCCAGCAACTCGGCCTCTTTGCCCCTGAGCCCTGCACAAACACCACAACCAGCTCAGGGCAAGTCCTTTTCAAAGCCTCCCGTAACATCTACTGCAGCTGTCCCCCCTTAAGACTGCACAGAAAAACAGCACATCAACAAGGAAGAAACCAAAATCTTTTAAAGAGAAAAGGGCCATGATGAAAATCAAGGAACAATCTGAGAAGATCTTTTTTCTCCAAAAGAGAAACACAGAGAGACAGATGGGCCTCGGGGTCTCATGACTCTGTTTCTAGCTTCTCTTTGTCTTGAAAGGAAATGTAAAGCTGGTGATAGGTGGCCAGAGACACAATAGGAAACCAACTGTGCGATAAAAGTGGAATAGAGGGGAAAATGAAAGACTACCCTGCGTAAAACAAAACAGACCTAGGACAGTGTGAAGAAAAAAATATTTATAAAGACCTCAACATTCAGACGTCAGACACACGAGCTGATAGAGTCAGAAGCATGAAGGATATCTGCACTGTAAGTATGTTTCCACCTTCTCACTAACACAGTCGTGGATATGAAAGTGAAACTAAGCTGAGGGGACGGAAGGCGCTGCCAGTAAACCACATTAGCATCAAATGCAAATGAGAAGGGGGCTAATGGCTGGACAGGTGCAGACTGGGCCTCTAAATGACACACACACGCAGGCAGGCACACACACACACACACACACACACACACATACACACACACACAAATGAGACGGATGAATTAAACATGGGTGGGCTCGGCTTGGGGGGCTGGCAGGGCTGACATAAAGTCAATGACATACATTATTCACTAGCGCACGTTAGCCCAGCCAAGGCAACACATGACCTCTCACCCCAGGAAGTGCATCCAAACATAACAACCAAAACAATGAGGGGGTTCCCCACTACAGAGGGAGACAAAGACGGGGGAGAGTGACAAACAAGCTTTGCAGCAAAATGCATGCGCTTGGAAAATGCAATCTTCAGAACAGCGCTACAAACTTTACCCGGTGTAAAACCAAGCCAGGTGCAGACAGGCCAGAGGTGAACCAAAACTGGGCCCACAAGTGCTAACTACCCACCGTGAAGCTGAGAGTCAGCTCGTTCTACCGGCTCACAGAACAGGAAACTGTCGGCCATGACATCATCCTCCCCGGGAGGAGCACTTCCTGCCCGACATTCTTCACTCAAGACACACACACACTCGCCAGGAAATGGCCTCTATCAACACACACACACATACACACTTCTGGGGAAATAACCAACATCAACGCGGATACACAAGTACAGACACGCATGCAAGGAAATGGGCCACATCAACGGCGGGCTGCAGGAGTGTGTGCAAATGCAAACACACACAAGCACACACTCCAAAACAGCTATAAACCTGAAATAACATCGTCTGTGCATGTAAACTTGACACCTCCCCCCCCCACTCCCTCCCTGCGCCGTGAGTGGAAAGAGGAATCATGGGATATGCAGGGATATCCAGTGGATCCTTATCTCAGGCCACAGAGACTATCCCCCCCCCCCTCCAGAGAGGCTCTCCCTGCCTGGGGGACACCCTGCGGCAGGCCTGGGGGAGCTGGACAGGCAGGAAAGGACCACGGGACACAGGTGGCAGGAGCCAAGAGAGGACACTTGGGGCCGGAGGGACAGTCATACCCCCAAAGTGAGCAGGGTTGAGAGATTAGACCACAATTACATGGATGCAGCGAGTAAATGAACAAAACCAGTTCTGCAGGGGAGATGAATTGAGGAAAAGCTCTGCAGAGAAATGGCAAAGGTGTGCACAGGAGAGAGGGAAATGTGTTTGTGATTTGAGGCCCATCCAGGCACATGACAGACTGACTAGCAGTGGCTGCATATGATTAACCCTGCACTAACCAGGAGTGATGGAAAGAGGGGTGGAAGTGGAGGTTGGGGGGGTTAAGGGCTCCCCTCATATTATCCTGCCTCTGTAAGAGGCTAAAGTGGACCACACATGTTTCCCTGGGGAAGACACAGAGAGGTGCACGGGAGCTTCTCACCTTTCAGCTGCTTCCTCTGCCCAGTGTCAAGCGCAGACACAACACGTGATGCCAAGGTCTCTCTGAATTTCTCACCACCTCAGAGGTTAAACGCATAAAGTACAGAGCAACTTCTCTTCGTCTCCAGCAGATCAGACGGACTCTGAAACCTGTCTGAGTCAGTCACAGATGACAACGCCACATTGTCAAACCGAACGGCATGAAAAGGGGACAGATTGTGTGTGTGGGGGGGTCTTCTTCAGCTTCAGTAACAAACTAAAAAATGTTAAAGTGCTTTTTTGCTATCATAGCCTAAACAAATATGCTTCATAATTAAAATCTGCATCATATTGCTCCTTGTAGATGCTGTAAAGCCCAAACAAATTCTCTTTTCAACAGGAGGCGAGACGAAGAGAGGGGCGAGAGAGATTCTCCCGGTGAGCGAGTACAGTACCCAGAGCGCTGCCGATCCACACTGTACCAGATTTGTTCTCCTAACAATCAAATAAGTTTCTCATTAGCTGACTTTATTTTTCCTCATTCCTGCGGTTTTGCTGCAGTGGCCTGTTTCTCCCATCTTAACGAGAGAGAGCTAATTAGGCAATCAGACCCATTACTCTTCCAGAAGAGTTAGAGCTAGCCCAGCTAATTAGGGCTGTAAAATCTAATCATCTCTGCGAAACAGCAGAGGGCTAACGAGCCCTTATTTAACGAACTAAATAACTTCAAGGGTGGAGAGGGGCTGCTGATGGTATTCCTTTATGAATTTGAAGGAGGGAAACTCATGGTAATTGAGTCAGTTTCACCCTCACAGTTGTTTGTTTGTTTATGAATCCCTGATTATTACAACTGCCAAGAATATATTGGTACTAAATGAGCAAACGTATAAACCCTCCTCTCCTTATTCTCCCTTCAGTCCCCCCTCCTTTAAAATAAGCGAACCCCCCCGATCGCTCTCCTCTCACCTGACCTATTTTCCTGTCCAGAAAGAGTGCTCGCTAGAGAGAAAAAAAAACAGAGATATTGCTGTTGTTTTCCCTCCCCCTCTTCTAATTTGTTGTTCGTTAATGCTGCCCTCACACCTGAGCCATTGGGCGCCGGGGGAATACCGCCAGCGAGCGACCACAACACATGCTCGGTGTGGGAAAGCTGTTCACAGCAGAGCTCAGCTTGTTTCGCCAAGGTGGCTCTGCTCAAATTGCGGCAAACTGAAGGGAAAGTTTAACTGTAGTGAGCCAGGACGGACCTCTTAGAAAAGCAAAAAAAAAAAAAAAAAGCGACAGAGTTGCGTCGATGAGAAATTCAACAAGTACGCACACGTGAAAACAAAAATCAGAAATGTGGCACAGAGTGATGGGCAGGCGTGTTGTCTGAGGCCACGTGGTGGGGTGCAGCTGTCTCAGGGAGCGCTGAGGTGAGGCCTTCCGCTTCACTGGAGCGGAACGAGGGTGGCGCACACAGACACAAACAGACACACATAAATACACACACGCACACACACACACACATACACAGGTAAAGAGTGGCTTTTGACAGAGCTGCAGCGAGAACAGGACAGCTGTGTTCATCAGATAGCACAGGTCACTGCCTCATTAACACACACACAAATACACTCAAATGTGACAAATTTAAATCAGACATAAAACCTAAATTACCCACGATGCACTTCTTTTTACCTGATAGTGCAGTTGTTGGGGTTATGGATGACGAAATACAGTCAGAAAACGCGACGCTGTGTGAAAAACCGTCTAAGTTTTTAGTCTCACTCCGTCCTGAGCAGCGTTAAATCTGCACGCTCCAGCAATCCATCAAGTATAAACAAATAATTTCCCTCACACTGTACGTCCACATGTGCGCCACACGCACGCACACAGCGCAGGCCGGACTGTAAATCTACAGGGCTTTTCTTTTTTCCGTCTGGCCGTAAATCACGCGAGCCGCTGCATCGGTCAGAGGTAGTTTATGACGGCAAGAGAAAGGTGTGCACTCAAAGAAAAGTGTGTGTGCGAGTGTCAAAAAGCAGCAGACGAGCTTCAGTGGCACATTCGGCCCCAGGGTGAGAGTTATACCCAGAACCACACACACACACACATACATACACACACACACCAGGCTGTAGCTGTAACCCTAACTGCTCATCAGCTAAGTCATCAGCCCAACCACACAAACACTGTTTGACCACACTTGAAGCACAGCTCAACTGCTCTGTGATTGCTCCTCCACTTCACACACACACACACACACCACTGGAATATTATTTACTGCTGTTTCACACATTTTGCTTACACAGTCGATTATGGATGCTGAGATTTAAACAACCTGTGGCCTGCTTTTATTAGGCCTGCAGGCTTTATTTTTCTCAGCCAAATCACATGTGGATAACATCTTTCGTCGGCTTGCTTTTGTATTCTACCATGGTTATTCTATCTGTAGCATGTTTCTGCAACATTTGCTGCCTGTTTATTCTGCTTTGCCCCCACACGCAGCCATATGTGCCGTGTTTGTGTCTGCGATGACAGCGCAGCGTCACGTCGGCCGAGGTCAAAGGGCAAAGTTTGCTTACCTGTCGATGATGACAGGGTCTGACGGGGTCTCGTTCCTGTTGCCACAACTCTTCTTATCACAGCATCGACTGCAGGGAGGCGAGAGAAGAAGAGGAGGTTGGTGGGGTGGAGGGGAGGCACAGAGACAAAGGGGAGTTAGTCGCAGACATGTGAACAACAGAACGAGCAAGATAAGGTGCAGCTCAGAGAGAGAGAGAGAGGAAGTCAGATGAGCCTCGCAGGAAAGAGAAAGAGGAGTAAAAGGGCGTGAGACTTTGCTTGAGTTTAAGAAACAACGTGGATTGGATTTCTGATGGGCTTGTCGGGGTAAGACTGGGGCTCTCGTGCTACAGTAGGTGAGATCAGCGGGGCGATTTTAAGAAAAAGTTTGAAGGAGAAGCGCAAAAGCAGTGAGCTTGAATGGGGCTGGATACAAACTTGAATTAGCCTCCAGGGCTCAGGTTAGCTCCATTTCTGTCAGACATCACACAACCAGACATCTTATGTTCTCTATTTTTCCTCAGTGCTCGTCCCCTCCCTCTATCCTGCCTCTCTCTCTCTCTATCGCTCTTTCTCTCTCTCAGAAGTGGGTCACAGAGTGGTCCCACTGGACCTGGGGAGTAGTGCATGCTGGGTAGAAGGGGGTTGCATACTGATGTGACGAGTCCTTTCTGAATCATTTGACTGCACTACAATGTAACAGTGTGTTGTGTGCCATCACGCCCCCCCCCCAACCCACCCACCTCCAGTTCCCCCAAAAAGTATCATCACGTCTACCTTTTCTTCTCTGTCTGCTCGTCTGTGTGTACAGTATGCACGTCTGTGTGTACCTGTGTCTACTGTACGTGTGTGTGTGTGAGGGAGGAGATGGAGAAAGACACAAAAGAGAGTGGGAGAAAGGGGGAGAGCGATTGACCCTCCCCCCTACTTTCTTGAGTCCCTCAGGACAGGAGGCTTGGAGAGCCAGATCAGATTTCTGATCTCGACCGTTTCCTGCAGCATATGAAAACAAGTGGTCTAAATTGCCTTGTGCGATAACCAGGAAGTGGCTACACTTTGCCAATAGCCATTTTTCTACATGTACCTCTGCATGGATTTCTAAATGGCAGGTTTGTGAGGAACAATCACATGCTGCGTGATGCTTTTATTGATTGTAAATGCACGCGACGGCCCGTGAGATCTATGCTTGCTTTAGTATATTTGACTGTGTGTGTGTGTGTGTGTGTGTGTATTATGTGTAATTCGAGTCTGTCCCCCTCTGCACATAGCTCACTGTCAGGACACAGCAAACTGCATGTATTACACAGACTAAGGAGGATGGGTTTGAGTAATGAGCTTTTCCTTGTCCTAATTAGCTGAACATGAGAGGGATGCACACACATATACACAGACACATACACACACACATCCCTATCAACAGAAATAGGCCAGGGCCCATCTCCCCAACCCACTTTGAGGAAAATGATAAGATTTCTATTGTAATTTAGCAGTGCTCCTCATGTCTTTGCCTCCAAAAGAGGCACCTCCAACGTGAGAAAAAAACACTCATTTTGATCCAGACTTTATAACACGGCCTAGGCCGACAAATGACAGTTAGTTGCTGTGAGTATTTTGTCTTACCTGCACATGATCTCGTGGGTCAACAGGACCCGACACATCTCTGGATTTTTATCCTGGCCCTCATAGACAATGGCCTAAAGGACGGAAGAAAAAAAAATCACAGAAAATTTAAATAACCGTGATTTCTTCTTTTTTTTTTATGTGGCACACTGAAAGAAAAAAAAAGTGAGCCACGCTGCAGGGGCAAATAAAAACAGAAAAATGTGTGTGTCTTTCATCTGGGAGTAGTGTTGTCGATCTGGCAAATGTGTGTATCGTGGGAATCCAGTCCTCCTGAACAGGAACGCTCTGTTCTGACAGAGACAGTAAGAGAGAAAGTGTGTGTGTGTGTGTGTATGTGTGTGTGTGTGTACTCCTGCGTGTGCATATGTGTTTGTGCGTGCACGTATGTTTATATGCTGTGTACAGTGAGCAGTTGGACTGCCAGACTGGAGTATAGTGCACCATCTGGTCCATACAGCACAGCGTCCAAAAATCTAGTCTGGTTACCCCTCCAACCCCACTCAACATGCTCTCCAGGGCTGTGATCACCCTGCACACACACACACACTGATGAACATGCAAACACACACACGCACTCGCACAAACAACATCCCCTCCTACTCCTTTCATTCTAAGGCAAACTCTCTTCAAGCCTAATGGCACTAGAGGCAGAATTGGCAAAACAAAAGACCTGATATCAAAACAGCGTTGAAGCGGCTTATTTTCTTCGTTATCTAATTCATCCAAACGAAGAATTCCCTCAGTGTGCGCCAGCCCACATGTGCTGCTCTGTATTTCTTTGTGTGATTGAATTGGCCATAACACACTCAGGGATAGTTTGTTCTGTTTCACATTGAGGAAATGAGGGTCAAGGTCCTCAAAAAGTGAGCTGGCATGCATCACTGTCTCTCTCAAACACTAACACACAACAGCTCCCGCACCTCACCAGGATATTTACACACTATATGTGCACAATCACACAGCCTCACACACACACACACACACACACACACACACACACACACACACACACACACACACTCATATATATATATGTGCTGCCTGATGCTTATAAAAACACACACAATCCCCACTCACAGGCTGCTGTGCAGAGGTAGAGTATGAGGACACATGTCCTCTACTTTTCTGGGGCTCTGTAAATGTATTCCACAGGTAAGACAGGTCGTTTATCAAGCTGGCTGTGCTGTGCTGAAGTTGAGGGTCTCAGACACAGGCATGCAGCAGGGTGAGGGGGGGAGTAGGGGTGGAGGTGGGAGCAACATTTAGACCAACACAAGCACTCGAACTGATGCACGCTTTCTTTCTTTAAACCCTAGAGTTGAATGCAAACCTCTCACCTGTTTAGTCATAGAGTCAATGAGACGAACATATAGGTCTTGCTCTGTCCTGATCCCTGCAGACACAGACACACACACACACACAGGGAGAGAGAGAGAGAGAGAGAGAGAGAGAGTTAAAATGGAACAAGCAGGATTCATATCACATCTGAGCCAAAGCTTTCCCCCATTTTTCGGGGACATTTCAGATCACAAGTTTTATACATTCAGACTTCCCCTGTGAGGCTCTTCATGGAAACCGAATGAGTCCATACTGTTGTGATGACTTTCAGTATTTGTTGCCTGCTGTCAGTTTGCTTGGAACGTGAAATTTTAATTTACTTTTCTTGCACCCCTGTTGATTTTTTATCTCTAAAGAGGTTTATTAAAAATGCACACAGCAGGTTTTTCTGAATTATAATCAATACAATTAAATTATTCAATGGAGGCACCCAGGGTAAAAAAAATTTAAAATATACTGTAGAGGGGAAACATTTCACTCTTTTTATTTTGCTGCCTTGGGTTGTTTTTAATATAGAGAAGAAGATATATTTAATGTAGGAATCTGCAAGACAATAATAGTAGTAATAATAATAAAAGTAATATGTAAATAATAACATTTAAAGCATTTTATTAATCCCATAAAGCAATGATTCTTCACAGTGAATAAAAAAACAAATTTAATTACACATTAAAATAAACGTCGATCAACGATGTGACCTCCTCCAGCATTTGTTTCCTGAGCTTCCTCACTTTGGTTTAACATATCACTCACTCCCTGCTTTTGTTATGGCTCCATAAAAATGATGGAAACTAAACTCACCGTTACTGTAGAGGAGCTGTAGTCTATAATGGATCCCATTGTTGGTCTTTTCCCCCGTCGTTTCCTATGAAAATTCAAGCAAACACACCCGGTCAGGAGCAAGCAGACCATCTCCTCCTGGGACTGCCTGCGCGTCCACAACCTCACATTTTCACATTATTAACACGCTGCTTCTGTGTCAGATTTAAATCACGTCATTTCGTTTCTATCATCCACGCAAGAAAGAAAAAAAGGTTCCAGTTTGCAGCTTGATCAACTTTTCTTTGTGTCTTTTCATTAAATAAATTCTCCAAACTCAACTTCTTAATAATCTGACGTTTTGGAAAAAAAAACAACTTTCTTGACAAATAGGCCCGTTTACAACTTTACTAACCTGCACAGGAAATCGTTTAGAATGACGCAATAAACGTCGAACGAATTTTACAAAATAATAAATATTATTTCTACATCCAACAAAACACGGCGTTTTATTAAAATGTGTGATCAACATCAGGCAGATATTTGGAGTTCATAAATAATAAATGCTAAATGCTGATGAATAAAACACACATTTAAAGTAAAACACTTACATGCAAGCAGATCAATATTTCACTAAATCGACGCGTCAAACACTGATATTGATGCTTGTTTAAAAAATTAAATATCACGTCTGACAACACCTGCAGGAACACTCTCATTAAAATGTGATTTAATACTAGAAGTGGCAAAAGTGTTTACTCATTTAAGTAAATTAGTCTCAAATTGATTCCCAGGGTTTTGGCAATTATAGAGAAGAGTTAAAATGATCAGCAGCCTGTGAGTCTTGCAGGAAAGCACATGTAAAAAAAAATGTCATCAGGGAAACCTTCATGAGCTGTGTGTGTGTCTGGACACTTTGTTAATACACGTCTGCTCATTTATCACTTTGCATGCACACACTTCTGCACCAGCCACCACATAAATAAACTGAGTGCATTATAATTTAAAAGTTTTATTTTGCACTCTCGTGTGGTGAAACGCTTTTTTCTTTTTTTTTTGAACACTCACCTTTTCCTTCTCCACAAAGTCGACGAAAGTGGTTCTCTCGATCTCCACCGGCTGACCCTGCCTGTCGTACAAAGCCAGCACGAAGTGGAAGAAGTTGGACTTGCGGAGGTTGGAGGGCGGCTGTTTCTCGAAGTGTGCCCGAGCGAGACCCACTCCGCTGCGGACACAAGCACAACAGCAGCGCCATCCACCACGGAGGCCGTTAAAATAAATTCAGTTAATAATAATAACAATGATAAGAAAAAGAAGCAAAAGCACACAACAACAAATCTGCTTTTAAACTCCGAGAAAGATGTTTCAGCTTATTCTAAAATTGCTCATATGATTTAATTAAAACCTCTTTCTAATGCGCACGTGCCTTTTATAGTTTAATCAGCAATAATGAGCAAATAAGTTAAAGCATTGAGGCTGGAAATATATTAATTTATATTGCAAGCACAATTTGGACACTTGATTTCATGCTGTCTTTAAAAGTATAACATTTTTATTCTAAACTTCAGTCATAATAAAAAAAAAATATTACTGCCTTAAATAAAAACTAAACTCAAGCTGGAAAAATTATTTTTGCATTTAAAAAAGTCCTGCTCTGCTTCATCACAACCAAGCAGAGAAACAATCACAAGTCTCAACACACCAAAGTTCATCTGAGCCTTCACTTAAACCCTCTCTTTTAAAACTTCCAAGTCCACAAATATGTTCACGCTCTTTGAGCCACGCGCGCTCGACTGGACTAAATCAACTTTGAGATTAAAACTTCTAAAGCCTTCGGGAGCACAGGTTATCCAACAAGCCGCGTCCTCTGGGAGGGCGCGCGCCCCCCGAGCTCTCCGCGCCTCGGTGCGAGCGCAGCGCCAAAGGCCGCCTCGGGCTCACCTCTGGGCGGCTGTGTTGGCGTCCAGCACTCCGGCGCCCTGCATCCATGTCCGAACCGCGTTCATCCCGGCCACCATGGGCTCTTCTTTCATACTACTCCCACTCCTCTGGATGCTCTCGTGGATGCCAAACATCAAAACGCACCTTGGCACCGTCGCTATCTCTCTTCCACTCTCTCTCCTCTCTCTCTCTCTATCCTCCCTCCCTCCTTCCTCTTCTTCTTCTTCTTCTTCTTCTTCTCCTCTTTCCCCAGCCTCCTCCTCCTCCTCCTCCTCTCGCGTCTGTTTGATCGCGCTGTCAGAGGAGCAGAAAAAAAGTGGCGTGGTCTATTTCACTTGGCGTTTAGTTCGCGTCTGTTTCTCAAAGTAAACAAAAGATGCGACATGTGGAAGGAAAAGGGGGGAGCTGTCAGCATCCAGGGTTAGCTGCACCTCATCTCGGAGGCTCCAGGAAAGAGAGAGAGCGAGAGAGAAGGAGAGAGAGTGTGAGGAGGGGGGGGGGGGCAGCGGCTCTGAAGATGAGCAGCGATGAAAGGGGGAGCGCAGGATGAGAGGCTGCACCCGAGTTGGCGACGGTCCCTCGGATCAAGGTGCAAGCTGACAAAAAAAAAAACACAAGCAAAATGTCAGGTTGTGCAACAAAAACAGTCCACGGTGAAACAGAGGCAAGCAGGCAGATGAAACAGCCTCCTGACTCCGTCTCTTTATTCACTAAAGTCTCTGGATGAAACGCAATTAAGAGGCAGTCCTGCGCAACAGCTCCTCGCCGGCTCCTGCTCTCTCCTTCTTCTCCTTCCCTGAGGAATCACTTTGGACCATCTCTGGGATGCCGAACAGGAGAGAACTAGTAGGTGAGGGAGGCGTGGTCTACGAGGAGAGCAGGAACGCCCCCCTCCTCCTCCTCCTCACTCCTCCACAAACAGAGTTAATAACACGGACAATCAGCTGTCCACCAACCCGACCAGCCTGCCTGCTGTCCCCGCCTCGTCCCACGCTGCGTCCCGCCCCGGCCACTTAGCCAGAAGCTGTGCGCCTCGTGTGTGTGTGTGTTTAGAGTTGACAATTAATATATTCGCGACTTTCAAACATCAACTCAGGGGAGGACATTAGTTTAATCTCTGCAGTTTGTCCACTGAGACTAAAGGGCAGGATGGACATCAGAGCTCTTTGTAACTGTCTGAGATGCAGCTGAAAATGTGGCTGCAAGATAAGATTTTTTTTTTTTGCAAGTGCATCATATAAAGTGCGTCTCATTATTATGTGAGAAAAGTGCAATAAGAGGAAACAATCTGTGGTGCAGTTTGCAGCACTTCTGTGTGCAGCTTTCACTAGAATTCACTCTTTTTATTTTCCACATTGCGCACAGATTGTTTCTCAGCGAACCTGCTCTAAAAACATCAAATCGGTTTGATGAGTTCAAAAGTAAACGCTGTGATGTCTCATAAGAACTGAACCCACTGTGTTGAGCAGTAGCCTAAGTGCTCATTCAGAGTATCAACTCTGGCAGATTATGAGCTTAAGAAAGTTTCAGCTCACCCAAAAAGAGCCTGGCAGCATGCACACATTTTTTTCTGTTACAGCCCGATGGTTTGAAATTAGCTTTGATTAGATGCATTACATGAATCTTGCGGGACTAAGTGCTGAATCCAACATAAATATGAGGATTACAGCTAAACCGTGCTGCGTCCCTCTGTCCAAAGAATTGCAAACAGTCTGAAATAAGCGGAGGGGGAAAAAAACAAGACATTGAAAAAGAAAGAGTGTGAAGTTGAAAATTTGCATGGTTGCTCACAGGAGCGTGAAACTGCACAGTGCGCTCACATGCATGAAAAAAAACTGCACAAGAGCAGCTTGCAGAAAGTGAGGATGTTGGAGCTCATGTTCTCCATCAGCCCCCCCTTCAACCCTCCTCCACCCTCCATCATTACAGAGCCATTTCTAAATTGTCAAATTGAATTGTCTGGGGGCCATCTGTTCAATAAGCACTGTTTGGTTTATTCTAATGAAATGGAAAGAATGAGAGACTCGTTTCTTTTATCAGGAGGTCATCTTTGAAAATTAAGATATTATCAAGAATTGTTGAAATGAATTTGACACATATTGGGATCACAGTTAAAACTGCACAATTAAGATCCTCGGAAAATAACAGAACATATTTTGCAATATTTCGCATATTAGAATTATTATTTTTCAATTATAATAATCTAACTTTTACGTTCATTTTAACAAACATTTTTTTTTGGAGTTGCACATGTCCTGATGCCTGCAGACCCAGACATGAGAGTCTCATAAATGCCATAAACGGTCAAGGTTTGACTCCACACCCCCGCCATCATCTCATCATTGTCTATAGCTGTTTATTTATGTCCCCTGCTGTGGGAGGAGAAATGTGAGCCCCCCACCACGTGAGTACGCCACATAATAAATAGTGATAAATAAAAGCAACGTGAGATAAAATGTCTCTCTCTCTCTCTCTCTCTCACACACACACACACACACACACACACACACACACACACACACACACGTTCACAGCCATCCTTCAGCACATTTGTTTGATTGTGGCCGGCTCTCTCGCCACGATCTGTCCGCCTTGGTCGGCATGCGTCCCGGCGCGCACAGTCTAGGCCCCTGAGGTGTATTTATATCCCCGAGCACCAACACACACTAACACACACACACACTGTTAGCCCAAATATCACTGTCTCCAAAAACAGAGATGTCAGTTGGGGCCTGATGATCCAGCCATGTTAATACTGTCATTTACTAAGTCCGTGGCACCCAGACATGAAGGTCTGCAACATATCTGTGCCAATTACGCACAGGCAGCAATGCGCACGCCATGTAAACGATGCAAAGGTGTGTGTGTGTGTGTGTGTGTGTGTGTGTTCAAGTGACCACATATGGGGAGGCTATTAAAAATCCCCCATGTTATAACTCTATTAGACATTTTGAAGTAAGTGATCAGAAAGGAATTGTAGGCGCCTCCCGTACATCCACCAGATGTTCTCCTAAATCAAAAGGTTGGGCTGATGATAATAATGGCCTGATTGAATTGAAGACTCATAAAAATGACTTGTTGTTAAAAAGGAGAGAAGCAGGCATATGCTTATGAGAATGAGCCTTATGTCTAACAATATGCTCTCTAGTCGACATAAAAGAAGACAAATAAAGATGGTTAACCGTTTAAGTGTGCAGACAAGATTGCAGCAGAATGAGATGTCCTTGATAGCTTCATAAAATATGTTATCAAATGTGTGCAGACTTTCTAAAACAAGCAAGGAAATTTTCCTTTAAACTCGCAGAAATAAAACAGATTTAAAGACGAAATCAAGGCCAAACAATGAGAAATAAATAGTGCTACCTGTAATAAATAGCAAATCGTAACAGATAATTTAAAAAAAATTCACTTTCTGTGCAGCACATCTGTGACACTTCCTCTTTGATGACCTCTCCCACTTCACTTCAGGTGACTCCAAGACCTTCAGGGCAGATACCCTGGTCACTGTATTTGGTGCAATTTTGCCATCTAGTGGCTATCACGTGATATTGCAAGACAATATTTACAACATTTTGCGCCCACTGAAATTCCCCTTTATTCTCAAATGTGGCACTTGCATAGTAAGAAGATAAAGGCCATCTGCCCAAATTGCTGTTTCTCTGTGGCCATTAATTAACATGGTCAACAAATGTGGACAAGATCAATGCGGATTCATGAGAACAAGTTGTGAATGTAATTGATCATAGGCAACATCAGAAGATACACTGTTGGAATAAGTCATGTAGACTCAGGTTAAATCTGTTATTGTCTTAGAGAGAGAGAGATAAAGTGAGCAGCGTTGGTTGAGTGAGCTAGAGAGTGAATGACGTGAGCGAGGGGTGCTGGAAACAACAAACAAATCAAACTTTACACTGAGGTAGCACACAAATATACCCACAACTCGGCACAACCTTGTGGGCAGGTGCCGTGTTACCAGATTTTGTGTGAATTCAAAGATTCATCTTGTCTAATCTGCATGTGTGTGTCAGTCAAACAGACACACTGAAACACATAAACACACAGAGATGCAAATAAGTCCCACCTTCACACCGCGTTGGCTGTTATTGGCTGGAGGCTACACACCCACTGGTCAAAGTTTGAACCATCCCAAACAGAGCAGAATAAGATGGAGATTAAAATAAATGCGGACAGAGGGCAGCATTTCTGTAGATACATGTGCTGTAAGTGATGATGGGGATGACACAGTGTTTTAAAGGGGGATTAGCCTGCGCCGTTGAAATTTTCTTGATGTTGTTGTTCTGATGAATGGATGCCTTTGTCTTGAGTTTTTAAGTTAGTCATAGGTATGCATTTTCAGTTTTTGTGGGGCAAAGTTATCAGGTGCGACCAACTGAAGGCACAGGGCTACTTCCCTGTTTACGATTTCTGAGTAGGATGACAGTTCAACTTTTTGTTTCGTTTCAAAAATGACTAAAATAAAGGCTTTTATCCTACCATACTAAATGTGCTTAAATAAGAAATTATATTGTTTGAATAAAAAAAAAAGAATACAATTTCACACACACTAAGATTTAAATTGACTGGGCTTCGTTTGGGCTTGTTTTAATAGTCCAAATGGTTTCCAACCTCTTTGGCTTGTGACTCATGAAAATGAAGCAGAGCCTAATTGCGCCTCCTCCTCACCAGCTGCATGTATCTGTGAGTCATGACTGGCTCAGCCAAAGACAAATATTTTGGTGTATTAGATCATTTTCAGAGGCCTGACAGACCTAAATGTATCCAGTAATCATGTAAGTAATAAAAGCGTACATCACAAAATAGTTCTGTGTGTCAGTAGTATGTTTTTCTGGCCTGATCAATCTTTTTTCACAGCTGACCTTTTCCATCCTTTTCTTTCTAAATGGACATACAGCATTTCCTCTAAAACATGTACTGAAAAGCCTTGACAATGATTAATTAGATTAAACCTTTAGCTTCTGTGTCTGAAGTTTTGTTTAGTGCCACAGCACATTTTAAAACTTTGGATTTCTCTTTGGTTACAGTTTAAATGAAAGCTATTCTACACAAAACATTTCTCCCAACTTTTGTGTTGCAGACCAGTAAAAAAGGCTCGACCACAATCCCTCACATTCCTTCAGTTCAGCTCTTCAACAAGAGGCGCTCCCTGTTACAAAGGGACATCGTGAGGACTGTGGATCCATTGATCACTATCTGTTGCATATTGATGTCTGCGTGAAACCGTGACCCTTTGACCTCTATTAATCACAGGTGCTCTGCTGTTTGTTCCAGTGAAACTGTGTAGCTCATGTCAGACGAGTTGCACACAATACATCATTATAGTGAGACTGGAGCCAAGGTCATGGCTGACTCAACTCTACTCATAATGTAGAATTAACTAACTTCTTCGTATTCTCTTCTGTCGAAGTTTATCTACACAACCACCTCCCTCCTTTTTACCCATGGTAAGCTTTGTCTTGAAACATAGCTTACTCATATCAATTTAGGAAAATATGAATCGTTGCTTTTGTTTGTTTGTTTGTGTTACATGACAATAAACTGAATATCTTTGGGTGTTGCACTGTTGGTCAGATAAAATAAGCAATTTCAATGTATCCTCTCAGGCTCTGGGAGACTGAAACAGACATTTTTGACAGAACCTTTAATTGATTATTTGAGGAAACATTTGGCAGATTAAAAAAGTATTTCATATCAGAGCTCAACATACAGTTTAATGGCCTAACACTGATTGGCTGCAATCTGTAATTTGGCAACAGAGATTTAGAGACATACTGATACTGATGTACTAAGATATAAATTTCACTTTCACGCATTACACAGTGAAAGTAGATCACGTTGCTCTTCCCTTTGACTTTTCGCACAGGAGGAAATGGAAGGACACGGTTAGAAGCATTTCTCAAAAGTGTGTCAGGTGCCCTGTGTAGCATAAAGTGAACGGCTAAAAAAAAAAATCAGGAGTGTCAGTTTTAATGTGTGTGTTGAATGTCATCCTCTGAAAGTGCCTGCATCACTTAACCTCTTCTGCTTTTAATGACAGGGAAGTGAAGAGATGGGTAACCACAAACCTCCTGACCAGACGAGTTACAGACCAACACTGGTTTATTATTCTGTGGCTGTGATGCTGCTTGTTTGGGCTTTTCATGCATGTGACATGGAATTTTGGCCATAAATAAATCAGTGTATTTACTAAAAACTGCACTGCAATTTTAAGGTTATGAGGAGTAAAGGTGATTTGGTTCCATAAAAAAAATTACTGAACAGCATTGAGCGGAAAGTCTCTTTTAAGGCCACAACTTTTTCTCTCTACATGATATTTAATACGTGAACAAGTTCTAAGATCTGTCAATATCTGTAATAAAAGACCACAAATTTGGGCCACAAAGCATTTCTCATCTTATTTGTGTCTTGTTCATTTATTTTATCAACTGATGTAATATGTAAATGATACTATAGATTTTGGAAAGAAAAGACAAATATTTTGCCTAATCTTAATTTTGGATTGTCACACAACCCGCCTTGTTTGCTGGCACCGTTCAAAATCTTACCTAAGGAAAACAATTTAGACATTAGCTGCAAAAATAAATGCAAAATGACCCCATGCAGCATTGGAGTATTTTTACTGATTCACTGACATGCAGATATAAGCAGTATTTTCATACTGTTAAGGTAGAGCTAATTTTAATAAATGATTCTTTTGGGCAGTGTAATCTATGACATGCACGCATTTATGCAAAAGGCATAGAAACTGATCATAATGTTTCACTAATCAGTTATTAATCTGAGAGGATACTATTAACTATTGCTGTCAACATTTCCCTCTGACATGTCGTGGAGTAGAAGTATAAAGGATTTAAATTAATACAAAAACTGTTTAAAATAGTTTGCCTTTTTCTTGCAAAATTCTTAATGCTAAAATACTAAAATAAATTGAAAATGTAAAATCATTCTTCAGTAGCACTGCTCAGAATTCATGTCCTTTCCAAGGCCACAACATGTGATGAGAGGTCACAAGTTGACATTGAGTCACTGAACCAAGACACTTCCTCTGCTGTCAAAGGAGAAAGTTACTGGCACTAAAGATGCCAACAGTGTTGTTAACTGAAACACAGCAACTCCTTTTGTGGTTTACAAGTCAATTCCCTGCTGTTAACACTTAGCTATGAATATAAAGTGTGATTCCCGTCGTAAGCGTAACTGAAACAAAATATATTGAAGAACTCAGTTTTCATATTACTGTGCTGTCTATTCCATTACCTCATTTACATTAGGCTCATTTTAAAGGCTGCAATTTGACAGAAAACCTGACTTTTGAGTCATTTGTCAGCTGGTCCAGTGTAAAGTTGTAGTTGTTCACTGCCTTAATGTGTTTTATAATGTTAAGCAGATGCAGGATATCCAAGCATTTTGATTTGGCACACGGGTCTGTAGTTGCACCCGAGAGGAAGACAAGGAGAGAGAGCGAGAGAGAGAGAGAGAGAGAGAGAGAGAGAGACGGGAGGACAACACAAAAACGACATGTGTTTCTTGGCATGTAACAGAGGAAATACCATGCGTGCCGTATCTTCTTCCAGCGAGCAGGCAACAGTTCAAAGCGTAACAGCAGCTCTGTGGCTTGTTGCAGCGTGAGCAGGAGAGTTTCCACCAAAAAGCCATACTCTCACCTGACTGGTTAGGGAAAGGCCGAAAAACCCTGTGCAGCCGATGACATTTAAACCTTTTGTTTATTGGTCAAACAGAAATAACTATTGTGGTTTCTGGTCTCCACTAAAGGTACCAGGGTAGCTGTTACAGGCAGTGTGGAAGGTAATACCAAAATGTGGTACTGTAGTCAATTTTGTGCAAAGTTTCCACAAGGACTTCAGGAGGGACGATGTTGAAAAATCGCTTCTTCTAATTATGGCTGGGACAAGGAAGAAGCTGTTGATTGTCAGTGTGAAACAAATTTAAAAATCCAGAGTCGACATCCGATGCCAGGCAGGAAACAAAAAATAATGTGCTATGTTTCATTGTATTTCACGGACATCATTATGTGAGATAAATAGAACTATATAAAAGCATATAAATAAGATTTTGTAAGATGTCCAGTTTTGGGATTCTTGTGTTAGGCCCATTTTTAGTTTTGCCGACGTTTGTTCTTTTTGTTTCGCTCGTCACTCCTCAATCTGCATTGGAACACAAATAAATAAGGAAATTAGTCTGAAACAGATCTCTTATTTTCCAATTATAGAAAGTGCAGCAAATTCTTAAAATGCTATCCAAAACAGGAGCCGTCTACAAGCAAGTACAGTATACAGAATTTTAAGGCTTTGACCGTCAAAACAATCAGGGGCAGTGAAATGTCATTTTTTTGTAGAAACTAAGACGCAAAAAAGACGAAGAACGAGGAAAAAGAACTGTAGACTGGAACACTATGTCTATGAGGCACAGCAGAAAATCTGGCAGAGAATTAAACTGAATGAAAGATACACACAGATTAGTTTGCTGGCAGAAGGAGAGAAACCACCGAGGGAAACAGGTAAACATTAGAGTGGAAACAAAGGCTGACCTGAAGTGGCTCCACTCGCTCCACTGTGAGTCGCAGAGAGCATCCTTCGCTCGGATGCAGACGACTTTAGTCTTTTGCTTGACTTTAAACTGGCAAACGTCTGGAGAGTGGAGCGGAGTCAAGGTCTAAGAAATAAAAATGAACGGCATCACTCAAGCTATGCAACATTTCCTCTTTTTTGTGATACTTGTTTGTGTGCAGTTAATATATGACTTGTGGGGCTTCCTGTCATTTGAATCTAAAAAAATTTTTTTTACTCTGCTTAAGTTCTTTTTCATTATAGTTACATTCAGTATTGAAATCAGTGGTGCTCTCTTACCTTTGTGGCTTTTAAGTCAGCACACGGGTTATCACACCTTTTACATCGCCCTTTGATCTGTGCGATCTGGAAAGTGAGGGGGAAGTAGGAGAAGGGACTGCTCCAGGAGCTCGGGTAACTCCACTCTATCACCGTAGTGTTGACTTTACCGATTCTAACCTTGTCAGGTTTCACTACGTAGGGTGAAAGCAGAAGACGGAGTGAGATGAAAACGAAGACGGGGACAAAGGCAAACGGGGGAAAGAGGACACTGTGTTGTGTGCACAACAATAAAAACGTCTCATGTTGCCAGAGATGTCTCACCGATCTCTGACAGGAAAAAGTGTCTGGAGTAGTTCTCCACCAGGAAGTGCTCAGTCCTCACGTAGACGGTGAGGTGGATCTGCTGGCTCTCCTCGGCGTAAGGGCAGTGCTGCTCGTCCACGCACGCGATCCCGTGTCCGCTGTCGTCCACCGAGCAGACGAAGTTACTCTGATCTGAAGAGCACGTCCAACGCCTGCCGCTGGCGTCCACAGAACACTGGGTGGCGCTGTCGTCAGAAACACTGCATAAACCAGCAAAAATTATTTACATGATTTTTGCAGTTTTGATTTTAAGAAGAAGCTGTGACAAGCTCTCATGGACAAATAAATGAAGCAACAGTTACTGAAGCAAAACATTCTATGTATCATTCAGGATCTTTCACTGCTGTTTTATTTTTATGTGAAATCTGATCCCAAGACGTGACCTTGAGCCCATATGATATTAAAAAAAAGCAGTTTGTTATGCTTCCCTTCATGAGGAGGTATTTATGGGTGTCACTGTGCAGTCTCAGCTCTGACATGAGCCTGAACACTGTGTTGTGATTGGAGAGCGAAACACAGAACATTTCAGCAGTTTGTCAGCTCACCGTCGAGCTCTGATAAATGCCACCGTGCCAACGCGACTGCTGTGCCAGGTCCAGGAGCAGCGGAACTCTCCGTTGTAATTTTGAGCAGAGCACTTCAAATAATCTTCTAATGAGAAAACATACAAAGATGTGAACATGAAAAACAAACAAGAGGCCATTTTATCAGTTGAAATATTTTCTTGCGATTCCAGCTGCTGTGTAACAGTAACAGAGCAATGTCTTAAATTACACCGTACCTTGGTCAGTCTTCACAAGAATCTTTCTCCTGCTTGTCTCATCCTCCTGGATCAGAACCACAGTGTGATTGAGGAGAGATCTGTCCTCGTCGTGACAGGTGTAGTTGCCCCCTCCCAAGCTTTCCTCCACCTGCACCACATACGAGTTTCCCCTTTGAGCTTCCTTCACTCCGTTCTTCATCCAAAAAATCTCCAGACCCTCGCGGTCTCTCCTCGTGAGCTCCTCTGGCGACTCGAGGCAGCTCAGGGGCAGCTGGCCGAAAGTGCCGTCCACCTCCACAACTAAAACTACCAAGAACACACAAAGGGACCGACAGAGGTTAAGGAGGAATGAGTTGAACTTGGAGTGAGCGATGTGTTTTCACAGAGATCAACCATACCGTGGTCCAGCAGAGTCCAGCGGCTCGTAGGATTTTGGTGACCAATTTGCAGAAAGGCACAGATGACGCAGAAAATAAATAGCTTCATCTGAACAACAAGAAAAAGAGAGGAAGTGTGGTGTTGACAGTAATGTGATGGAGGCAAATTAAGAAATAAAAATGAAAGAAAAAAGGGGGGAATAACAAACAAAATCAGTAGAGATATGACTGTTAAACACAAGCCAAGATATTATAACCCCACCCCAGAAAAAAGCTTTTGGAGTTAGTCAATAGAATAATAATAATTAAGTCCATAAATAGATAAATTGGAGATAAAATAAAAGCAATACAAAGATGTGGAAATGATCAAAGTAGTAACAACAACAAAAACAACAATAATAATAAATAAAACAAAACCAAAATAAAAGCAAGACAACACACAATAAAACCACAACTTACATAATTCCTATTATTACATAATTGCTATTATTACCTCTGGCATTAAGAGAGAGGGGGGGGATCACACATCAGTTTGCATCATCATGGTAAAGATAAGGACACAACAGTCTTTTAACAGAGAATCACTAATTTCATCCAAGTGAACAAACCAAAACTTCATCACTAACTTCCATCCAAACGCCAGAAGAAAAATTAATGGGCAAAAAAAGAACACGAGCCATTAAATTCATAACACTTTTTATGGAACTATGTCAATATATATAAATGTGATTTCTATTAACGAATAAACGTGCAGGTACACATTTTTCACTCCCTCGACGTTTATGGTGGATTTATTTTTCCTACAAGTAAAACCACCATGTAACTAATCAGACTTACCTTCACGTGGATTTCCGTTTGAATGGCGATTCCTGCGACCGCGTGACAGAGGCTTTAAGCGACTGACACGATGACATATCAGGGCCAGATTTCCCCACATCGCCTGGAAAAGAAAAAAGTCCAGAGGAACTTCGCTTTCCAGGCAGAAGTCGGCCATGATGAAGAGGTGTTCAGGCACCTTGTGGCCTGCCCACTTCTCTCACTGGGCAATCAAGCAGGTGTGTTTTTATGACCCTGCAGATCATGATTTTCAGAACTATTTGTTTTGTCGGTGTAACTCTCATGAGGTACCTGATTGTCTAGTTTGAGCCTGATACGTTTCCCATTTCATTTTCACTTTGATAAGGAAGTTTTGTTTGACTAGCAACCTGAAAGACAAACATTCATTTGGAAATGCTGAACACCTGCAAGCACAGGACTCTTATACAATGGTAGATGGAAGCGGCTGTCACGTGACGCTACCTGCACAACATCACCTGTTCTGTATCACACTGTTCGAGACTAGAAACAACTGATATTACTAGAGCTTAGATCAAGAGCAAATTCCTATAATGGAAAAGGGAAAAAAGGCCTACTTTCGTCGTCTCTGGGTGAGGGTGAAACCTTCTCCTCCTTCAAAATAAACTGAGCAGGCTTTTAATTGTTCGAGCCCATCAGCGACAATAGCAATAAGACTTCCGGCTCAAATCCTTCATAATAAAAGGTTTATTCCACGAGCCCTGAGTGAAGGAGGAAAAGTCAAAATCGCAACAAATCTGCAACATTTGTGGATGACAATACTTTATAATCACGCTATTGTTTAATATGGAAACCTGTAAGAAATCATACTGACATTTTAGTGGAAGATGAAGTGTCCTCTTTGAGTGAAACTGTATAAATGTCACCACAGTAATGACACATTTTGCAGCCTTGTATTTTCATTATTTCATGGCTAAATGATGGTTCAAAAAGCTAATTACAGATCTTTTAAACTATAAAACTGAGATTTATTTTTCTTCCATCTGGGCTTTTAATATTTGTCTCCTGTGATGTTACAGTTAGATGAGAACAACACAGTTGCATAGAAGAGTGTATTGTGGTTTTTCCAGCAATCATAGATGTAATATTATAATAATGGTCTAATTCATTTCACATTTGGTTGCTTTGTACCCACAACAACACTGGACATCAACATCACCACTAATGGTATTTTGATTATTTTTTCTATTTCCCCATTTGTGTTCCCATTTGCTCTGGTGTCTGTGTGTGTGTGTGTTTTTACAGACCAATTGATGATGTGAGTGCATTCCCATTGTGATCTGGAAACATCGGGGTGTTTGTTGTGTGAATTATGAGAGCTTCCACTTCTGCCGCTTGTTTGTCAGAGAAAGAGGTGAAAGGCCATCGGAGTAAACAATTTCTCATCAGAGCCACTGGATGAAATGAATTGTGTTTAGTGTTTTAAAAAGTACTGAGGGAAATATGTGAAAATATGTAAAATAATACATGGCATAACCTCATGTTATTTCCACCATTCATTGATTTTTAATATCTGTTTTTGTTTCAGCTCACTCTGTTTGTTTGGCTTCTAATTTGCTGGGATTTTAATAGCTTGAAGCTTATCTTCTCTATTATATACTCAAATCAAGGAACTATAATTACGAAAGCATCATATAATAGCAAGTGATTCGTCCTTGCAGTATCACAATGATGTCACAAAGACGTGTTAATCCGCATGCCATTTAGTAGTATGTGTTATCTGTAAAACAGGTTTGACTATCCCCAATTACCAACATCCTCAAAGTGACAGCAGGTGAGAGAAGAAAATAAAATGGGATCTTCACGTTAAAGAAGAATGTTGCAATGATACTACGACATACATAGGATGAAATAATGACATGGACAACAAATAGAAATAAGAAATGAAAAATAGATTCTAAAACAGATATTTACTAAGACTTTGAAACTATTGTCACAAATGTCCCTTTAATAGCTGTAAAAAATGCATTCTTTCCTGCTTTCAGTCATTCATTTATGTATTGGAAAATTAGAAAGAAACCATTTTTGAGTTGCCCAGATCTCCCTCAGCACTGCAATGTGTCTACGTGTTCACAAGGAAGGATTTTCTATTTATCACCCTCTGTACTTTCCTGAGTATGCTTTCATTCCCAGCTTTGTTAAGACTCAACATACAGTAGCTGTGACCTTGCAACCCTGGTAACATAACACTATATGTAATGGTAGGCAGCATCATAAACATGCAGCGATGAAACTTTTGGTTGCAGTTTCATAATCTATATTGTTGAGGTTGGTTTTGCTTTGCAGGTCAAAACACATAGAGGCTTTTATCTGTTCTTCTTTTTTGACAGGTTATCATGTGCATGCGTGACACACACAGACCTCTTGAAGTATGTTGACTGGGGTTTGAAAACCTAAAACATTGACTTTTTTAACTTCCTTCTAGGGAAATTATTAGGATGAGGAATATCTGAGGTTTTACAAATGAAGACTCTCTGCCAAAGAGCAAATATAGGAATCAGACAGTAGTGACTTTAATAGCAATATACAGCGATGGAAAACTTGGTGTAGCTTGTCGCTTGCTCTCTTTTAAATATTAATAGCATTGCACTATGGCTGAGGATGGCAGTTATTATTTGTTAATGTAAAAGATATGTTCAAATTTACTGAGAATTGCTCATAAACATGATTTTGAACTGATGACATGTTTCAAGAGTCTTCCACAGAAAATAATGCCTATTGGTTCTGTTTGGGGTTACATGAAAACCTTATTGGCTAAATTAAGGTGAAAGGAAAAGAGGAAAATAGGAACTACGTTATTAATACTGCATTGGGGGAAATCTTGTCATCATGTGTTTGTGTGTGTGAGTATGTATGTATGCTTGCTTTTACTGACTTGTGAAGTCTCTGGTTCATATGCACTTTAAATAGGCTGAGGTTGAAGATCGATTTTTTTTACACTCTCTTGTTATTTGTTACACACCCTGCAAGATCCTGAATAATGAGGAAGTAAGCAATTTCAACAAACACGGGGATTAAATGATTAAAGTCGGAATATTCTAAAAGAATATATTCTGTGCAGTATTTATATCTGACCACTAGATGTCTCTAGAGAGTTACAGCTGTCTTAGTGAGACTGAAGCAGTTTCCACTTGAAATGAAAAGTTGTCCAGCCAGCTGGGGTAATAGTTTAGAAACTCCACATATTAAACCCTTGTGGTTTGTTCAGTTATGCAGTCAGCATAAACTAAGCAATGTAATTACATCACACATACTGTGACACATGTGTACTTTTGCTCAGTGTGGATTCAGATTTAATTGATTATGGCTGGTGGTCTTGCTCAAGTGTCATAACTCGGTGTTGTGCAGCTGTTGAGAATTACACGGCTGGGCAGGAGGCTCTGTACGGGCTTGTGATCTGTGGCTCTGCGCTGGAATTTCTCCCAGATGCCCCCAAACCGTAACAGCTGGAATGAAATCAGCGCAATGATCTCATCTGTGTGAGGGATGGAAAGCAGGGAAAACAAAAGGAAAAAAGACTCTAATGATGTAATGTGTGTGTTTGTGTGTGTGTGGTAGAGAGAGAAGGGGAGATGTGAGAAGAGGTACAGAAAGGTCAAGTCATATAAAGTGGTGGATTGTGCAGCCCGCACCACGGCTGCTTCTCTCTTATTGACCGAGCCCTTTGTGATTCTGAGCAACAACAGATTTGTTTTTCAGCACGGACAGACCTCTGTGGCATTTAATTTGTTTTGGTGGGCCTTCCTGAGGCTTAGTTGGTCCATGTGTCTGTCTGTGTTTATGCAAATTTCTCTTTGGAATCTATTAAAAGATTTGTGGGGAAAAGAGAGACTGAATTTGTAAACAGATTCACAGATTCTTGGAACTTTCTCTGGCCGGGATCGTCACATACTGCACTGCAGCTCCTGCTCTTAACATTCCTCTTAGCGGAGAATCACTCATTAATACACGGCCAGATTTACTGTGTTAATAACAATGAAGTCAAACTGTCAGGGGAGGAATTTCCAGCAGTGTGAACTAGTCTGGAAGCCAGAGGAGTTTTGACTGGAGGGCAGAGGTTTCCACTTAAAGAGGACCCCCTATACAAGATTGAGAATATACTGTGTGTCCCGTGGAAAAAATTTAAAGTAGCCTAATTTTTTCACACTTAAATTGGGTCAGTTTTGTGAAAGAACAACACTAGATGGATGTGTTAGAAAGATATTAGAATATGTATTTAAAATAGTTCAACACAGATTACTCATGAAAAAATGCAACTGACATCAGTTGCAAGTAACACTATACCTAAACAAAATACCACAGGCAAATCAAGAGAAAAAGGCTCATTCAAAGTGCATTTCCCTACATATACAGATAAACAAATGAAGACAAAGTGTTTCACTCTCATGCATGCATAATCTAAATGAAAAGCAATATGGGTGGCTTCATTGCCTCGGCATCACGGCTGCCCATCCAATTCAACAAGTGCTGCTTTCGTTTTCTTCTTTGTTGCTGTAATCGGTCGTTTTGAAAATCTCTCCATCTTTGTAACTACTGAGTTCTGAATGACCAAAAACCTTTTTTATACGATGGCGCCTTTATTGAGTCACTGCACCAAAAGTATGACTTCATCTGTTTATTTTTAAAACTGTCTGGTGTCATTATCAATTTTATTTTTATTTTAAGACATTCACAATGACTCAAGATGCTTTGAGCTAAAGGTTAATGTTAGCAAGCTGGAAGCGTTCAGTACATTAAGAATACATTTTAAACAATCAGTCTTTAAGCTGAACTGTATGTACTGAATCACATGTTCACATTGTTCACAACCAACTATATAGTCAGTGACTATAACTTTGACAGCAAAGTGATTTGGGATTTCCATCTCTAATGCATACATGCTCACAATGACATGTGCATACATACACAGGCTACATGTTTGACAGATGTTTGACAGATGTTTTTGCAAACATCCTGGTTTGGGGTGTTATCATGTGAACGTTTGTTAACTAGCATAAAGCACAGCTGCAGATTATTGGAATGTGAAGTGAAAAGTTCTGCAGGTACCTGGTCCCAAACCAAAGTACTGGACAAACTGAGATTTTGACTTCCTAGAGGCACCTGAGGAAAGTCAAGAGATCACCAAAGTCGATTCATCCTCTGGGTACATGAGCAGCTATAAAAAAGTCCATCCAGTAGTATCTGAAATATTTCAGTCTGGACCAAAATGGTGGACCAATTGACAGACTGTCATAGTGACATTGCCATCCATAAAGCCAAGATGAAAAGTGTAATTGTGCGTTCAAAAAAACAAAAAAACTCCATCTCAAGGTTCTCTGCATAACCTCTACAAACACAAATAACAAGCTTGCACAATCAACAAAGAGGATTAAAACTCAGTTTCCATATGTCACATTGAATAATTGCCAATTGTTCAGTATCACCTCTGTGTCCTTTTGCACATTGCATATTTAACCTCCACAATAAAGTGCTGAAAGACTACACTTTCCTCTAAAGACTATTGATTACTCAGTGAATTCTCTTGATTATCAAACACACCTGAATTCATATTAGAATCAATAACTGTTTATATCAAATCACCTCTTGATAGAACTCGAGCACAGGGGATCAGCCCAAGCCTGTTTCTGAGTAAATTAGAGAGTTCACAGAGTTCATTAAGTTTTAATGTGAGACTTTCGCTACAGATGAAGAGTTATTAATGAAACCAGCATCCCACAGTGCCACAGTCTCTATCATCCTCGCTCAGGAAAATATAGGTTGGCACTGTCCCATTTATCGTCCTCTCTCAGAAGAGCAGGGTCAGTGAGGGGTAGCCTGCTGGAGAGAAAGGGTAGGTGGAGGGATTTTCTCAGACTTTATATCATGTTTTCCCAGACTGCCTACAAAGTGTCTCATCTCACAGTGGAGAAAAGTCACTTTATTTAAGTTGGTGCCATGTTCACACCAAAAACTTGTTTCAGAAGAAAATACTGTTCTTAAATAAGGGCTTGAAAAGGATCAATGTGATCAAAGTGTCTATGAAATGGCCTGATGGTTTGGCTTCATAAAGAGGCGCTTTGTGCGTAACAAAGGGTGTTTTTTTCTGTTTCCTTTGTGTGTGCTGGGATTCTTAAGAAAAACTGATGATTTTCTAAATAGACAAGAGGAGGAAGCGCACAATTAACTGAAGAATACAGTAACACCAGAAAATGTTTAGGGCATTGATTTTCCTATTGTGCATTGAGAAGCAAGAGATTATTATGAGGAAGCGCACATTGACAGCTTTGTTGCAAAGACACGGCAAAGAGGTATAAATTATCCCAAGATTGATATCTTATAAAACACTATGAATCATAATTGGTATTTTTGAACTGAGGAGGAGGGATGGGAGCACAGACAGGTTCTTCGTAACCTTCCTTTCTTTCTCATACTTGTGTTAATTAAAAATAATGAGAGAGCTTTATATTTTAGAAATAATAGGAATTACATTCAAACTTTACTTAAGCATTACTTTGACTCTTCCAATACTGGTGATATTAAAATGTGGAGGATTAGTTTCAGTGAATCACACGGGGACATTTTATTTAAACTCTGAATGCTCCTTTTATTCTAAAGGATGATAATAAAGAGCCCATGGTGTGTGGGATAGAGCATTAGCCCTTGTTTACCTCCATCTGTGGGTGGTACTGTCATATAAAAAGGAGCTGGCTCAAGCACCAGATGCTGTTGTTTCTGACAACTTTATCGGACTCTCTCATGAGGTCAGTGACTGTTTGTGCGTAACGTGCGTACATGTAAACGAAAAGAGGACAAATAAGCCGAGTGACTCACTGATCACTTCTCTTGAAGTGTTATTTTCAGCGTCTGCCCGTCACAGTGACTGCAGCAGGGCCAAAAAGACCCGCTCGATCTGCTTTGAACGACTCAACCTTTGGCCCGGCTCTTATCTCTAAGTGTTAGGCACGACGCCAAGCTCTACATGAAGTGTCGCTTTTCCTTCTTTATATATTTTTATTTTCTGTAATTAATGTGTTTCTTCCTGTCCTGGGGTCTTCATAGTGGCACAGGGCAAATGTCTGGACTCTCCAAGGGGATCCTGGCAGTCAGCCTGCATGGGAGCCTTTGTCAACGGGAAGCAAAGCCAGAGAAATCTGAGACAAAATGGGCTAATCTGTCCCGCTATGTGCAAAGTAGTACATCACAAGCTTTATACATGTGCACTCAGGAGAATGAAAGGATGTCTGAGAGACAAAGAGAACATGAATGTCCTGTCTCTTCTACAAAAGCACCTTCACTTAGTTCATTTTTTTTTTCAGCCTCCGACGGAGATGATCTTACCTTTGAGGTAATCTATCTGTGGCCTGGGACTTTCCATCCTTTTTTGTTTTCCTGCGCATTATGATGCACACACACAAATATGCATGAGCAAATATAGCTTTACAAAAGAATGACAAGAATGGATAAATGAGCCTAATCAAAAAGATCAATGTATTCATTTTTTTTCCAGTCACTTCAATGTACAACACAACATTTTGCCAAAAATATAAGCTACATCTGAATAATAATAACGATAATAACAACAACAACAACAACAACAACAACAACAATAATAATATAGTTTGTCTATATATACTGAGCTTTAAAATCAAATAATCATTGCCATGTGACGTTAACACAATAATCTCTCCAAATGTTCAGGCAATAATTTGGCTGAATTTGGATCTGTTTGTTCTAAATCTGTACTGATTCTCACTTGACCATTCAGAACAATGAATCTGATTTTTAAACAAACAACTTTTCAGTGATGTTTGAAAACTGCGAAAGTAGTGATACTTCCCTATAATTACTACACTCTATCTTTAGCTCCATGTTTATAAAGGAGGGTGGCTTTTGCTATTTTTGTCTTAGGTGGGAAAATACCAGTTTCAAATGATAAACTACAAATGTAGTTCAGAGGAGTAACAAAGTTGTCATATCACAATCAGCTGATGTTTTGTTCTTGATTTTCTTTACAGTTGTCCGACTCTCATACATTTTACCCCATCCACTTCTATCTTTACTTATATCATAGCTATACTTCATTAGACTAAACTAACTGTGCAGCAGATGTGATCATTTTCATACCAGCCAGAATTAAGTGTCTTAGAGGGGACCAGCCCTTAAAACAGCAAGTTAGTGCTATCAAACAGCTTTATTGTGAGGAAAACACAGTTTATCTGCGACTGTGAAAGTAATCATAATTCAAAAATTGATTTCATGAACAGGCGCAAACTGAGGCAACCCTCTGTGAAACTGTGCAGCTTATTGTTGTCGGTCAGCTTTGTCTATGGAGAGAAGTGATGTATAAGACAACGAGCGAGACAGACAGACAGACAGAGAGAGAGAGAGAGTAAAGGGAGTCAACAAGATTTGTTAGTCTGTACATTTCATTAAAAGTAGTACTTCATATCTCAAATGCATTCAGGTATAATTTTGGATCAAAGAGGCTGATGTGTAATTGGTGGTAGTGCAGGCCAGCGCAATCAATGTAAAAGGCTATTTCGGTCCAGTCACATTGTATTATCAGAGCAGCACGAGCTGATATGTGAAGAAGTAGACCTGTGATGTCGTGCCAGTGGAATGTCAAATGTCCAACGAGGCTGCCTCTTCAAAGGCAGGATCATGCCACGCCGTTGTTTTCTCTTTCTTGCCTGACGAACAGCTCGAGCAAGCGCACGAGAAAGACCCACAATTCATACAACAACAGGAAATGGAATGCAAACTGTCTCTGGGCCCTCCAGGAAACAGCTCATTGTACTTACATCAAACTCCACTGAACATTTTTTTCCAAGTGCAGTTTTCGCATTCGACTTCATTTAAAGCAAAGTTAGGTAAGAGATGATTTGCCGATACTATTTTGCTTTAAAACCTTTCAATCAAGCCCACAATACAGGCGGCTAAGAAGTGAAATATTGGTAAATAACACAGAGAGAAACTTAAATTAGACCTAAAAGCAGACAACGTAAATGGCTCTAAAAAATCAGTTCCATTGATCAACAGAGTGCATGTGCTTTTTTACACCCAGAGCAAACATCAGTAGCTTGTCAATGTTGTTCCTCTGAATTGTGTTTATATACAACTAATTATCAATTTGGTACAACACATGATTTTTTTTTTATCAACATATTGAAGAATTGTCAAATACAAAAATGTTACAATAATTAGTTTCTGATTTGAAAAAAAAGTTCCATGTTCCCTGTTTTAAATGACGTCTACTCTTCCTCATTGAAAAATCCAGAATGCAAATATTTCTCATTTCCAAAGTGGAACTACTTGATACAAGAGTGTCTGTCTGTGGAGGAGGCTTCAAGTTTCCGCATCGCTCTTGTGTAGCAAGCAAACTAGTTGTGATAAATCCTGCTCCAACACACACATTAAACTGAGATTTAAGGTGAGCATGGGTAAACTTTAACCTTCAGCAGACGAATGTGAAAACAGCCTTCCAGCACCAAACTCTACACATGCATCATTCTACACAGTGAAGGTCAAACATCCAAGTAAAGTAACAATAAGCAAAACATATTTTTGAGGGATGATCTGCCAAGTCTCAAAGTGATGATACTGATCACATCTGCAAAATGTTCACTTCATTAATTTGTATCCACTTGCCCCAACTAAAGCACTAAAGCATTAAATGTCTTTGTGGTTATATTTAGGCACTCACACAAGAAATTAGCAGCATGTAAACAAAACTTCTGAAAGACGGGGTTGAGCTAGGTGAATTTGAGTGACTCATCACCAATCACTCACCAATCAGTTCTCATCTTGGAACACGAAGGAAACATCTGTAATCACCCTCTGAGGAAATGCAATAAGCAATAAGAAACCTTTGTGTTCAGGCATCATGCTGTGGTCATCTTGGAAACATCTTAGGGTTCACAGAGAAAGAAACTCCAGGGTCAGAGGATCATGTTTCTGTCATATTACACACTTGACCCTGCACACGTTTTTTCCCTTGATTTAATTTGGGAGCAATAATAAGGAGGGTGAAGAACTAGATATTTCTAACAAGGACCACATTTCTTTAAAAATAATGTGATGCATTTCCCACAATTAGGACTGTTAAGTCAACACAACAACTAAAAATGTTCCCATGGTCGTAACTCACGCATGTTCTAGTTGACTTATTTTATTCCCTCACATGAACTCAGCTGTTTGCTGTTTCAGCCCGTTTCCATGTCCTTATTTATTTTTTATTTTATCTTTTTCCTACCCCCATTTTTCATAACTTCCACTCACTTCCACTGTGTTCAAAAGAATTTATTGATTTTGAAGTTAGAAAATGTTGGGTGCATTATATCATTCTTGTTAAAAGACTTTGTCAGTGGGTTCCTCAAACAATGTCCTGCCTCAGCTCCCTGATCAATGCACCCACCACTCCATTAGGGGTTTCTCTACTGAAGAAATATCCCCACTTTTCCTCTCAGGGTGGAGGAAGAATACAGAACGTCCTGTGTGTTTGAAGCTGCAGAGGCTCCAGGCTTGGACAGGCCGCAACTGGGCTGCGAGTGTTTCTGTGACATGAATGCTCAGTCATTTAGGAGCAGGGACCCGCAGGAGCTCAGGGTTTCGACAGGACCATGACTTCCAAGTTTTGTGTGGGTTGTACCACACCGGAGGGTCCCACGTCAACTGACGGGATGCTGAGAAATCTCCAAGTCCTCAAGAGAAACAAGTGAACAGTGTGAAAGCCCCCTTTCTCCAGAGCAATGATACAGTAACTTCACAGCTTCATGGGATATAACAGATTTATTTCTATATTGTCCTGGTGCCTGATATTGACGCCTCTGGTCCTCTTTGAAGTAGTGATGATGAGAAGGCTGCTTCTGTTCATGATGCTGTTTTAGGCAGGTGGTGAAATATCCACTTGTCTATTTTCGGCCAAAAGCTTTATCTGCATTTTCTCAGAGAACTTGAGCTACGTCCAGTTACTGTGTATGTACTTGTACAGAGGAAGTGTCATTTTGAGGGCAAGAAACTAACTAATATCTCATCTCTTAAATCAACATGACACAACGGAAACAACATCAAAATTAGTTCATCAGTAAATGAAAACCTTGTTGTAGCCTATTTGGAAGAGTTGCTGAGACCACACAGTGTCAGTCTGGTCAGTTTGAATGAGTGTTGGTGGGTTCACGGAAATAATTTTGATTATGGTGCATATTTGGTGAAATGCGATGTGCCTTTGTGAAGTTTCAATGCTTGGACCAATCACTTTTATGTGCCTTTGCTGTTATCACATACAGCCACTGGAAATGTTCGCCTCATTAAACAAGCTTGTAAAATATGTGCACTCCCTCAACTTGTGGTTTTGTGCTGAAGTCCATTAACTACAAACCGCATTTATTTTATATCGTCTATGAACATCTACTCTAGCTATGGTAAAGTCATGTTGAAACTTGCCTCAGATAATTAACAAATCATGATTAACATTTTGACACAAAATGAGCTTTGACATTCAAGAATTGGTCTTTTCTTGTATTTCAAAATCATTTTTGCTCTCTTTGATTCATATGTATTTTCTAATGATTTTATACTGAGTGCATTATCTCAGTTTTTTAGCATGTCTCATAGTGGGGATATTTTTCCATTATTATATATTAAATTCTATTATATATTTAAGATTACATTATTTCAAGATTATATTTTCAACTATGATTAGTTTTCCTGAGCTGTGTTTCTCACTGACTCTGTTGAAATGTACAGACATACTCAACAGTGCAAAATCCAAATATGACATACAGGATTCAGGTCTGCTGCTTATCATGTATCATTCAAAAACACATTTTAACAGTTAGGGATCAGCAGCATCCCAAACAAGCTAACTCGGACTATCCAGTCAGTAAGAACTTTCATCATTGTGGTAAAATGTTGCATTCTGACTTTCATTTAGTTGATCTTTGTTGTTTAAGTGTTTGTGACCATTGTGCTTTTTTGTAATCAGGTTATTATTAAAGTATAAAGTCTGCCCTTACTTGTGTGTCTGCGATCATGCTGGTATAGCAACTGCTGTCAGCAAGAGGCTTACATCCCTGCAATGTGTGTTTCAAACACAAAAAAAGCATCAGACAGAATCAGCCGTGATTAATATTTGCACACACATATAATTTAATGCTCAAGTAGCAAAAACAGCGAGCAACTGTGTCAAATCCTAAACTGGGCTCAGTATTGGTCTGAGGCAAACGCTGTTAATTAGATGTGTTGCAGAAATGAAAAGATGATGGGTGAAAGGATAAAAAGGACGAGAACATTCAACCTCTTTGTTGTTTCTCCCCGCTCTTTGGGATTCAGTTTTGTCCTTACTAAATATTCCCATTTGTATGCAGGTGAGCGAGCAGGTGGGTGCCAGTCTATTATCCCTTTGATTTGTATTTCGTAAACAACACGTCAGAGATGATGGCGGAGATGGAGAGCAATCAGATTCTATAATTATATCAGCTCTCTTCCGGAACACAACGTTAATAGTCGAGGTTCTGCAAATGCATCTTTCGGTTAAATTCAGAATTTAAAAGCAGCTTTGTTCATCACTCACTTGGCAAAGAACCTGGGAGGAAAACCTGAGGCCGATCATTCATTATAATAGAAGCCATTTCTCTGAAGTGAAGTGGGTCTGAAACATACAGAGATGCTGCCCCTCTCTTGGATGTGTTACTGTAAAATTATAAACACTACATCAATATTTTTAAAATACATTTAAAATGTTAACCATCAAAAAAGATGCCCTTCACATTCATCATTGTTGGTTGTGCAGAAATTCGCTATAATGTGGAGGCATTAAAATAGTTAGGAGCTGTGTGGTGTTGGAGAAAAACACTTCTTTTTACAAATTGCAGTGGTTGTGGTTCGTGGCTTGATTTTATCCCTTTCAAAGTGACACTTTTCTGTGGAGTAGTTCATTATCTTTGCAGGTGAGGTGAGCAACGGCAGCCATCAGACCTAAAAACAGTACTCAAAAACTGCACCTACACAGCTGGAGGTATTCAGCCGGGGAGGCAAGGGGAAGGTTAGACGAACTCGTAGCTAAAAGCTGACAAACAAAAATTATAATTGTGTACGCCAGTGTGTTTGAGACAGAAAACATTCATTGATATGTTCTGCTCCTGCTGGGGTATTTAGCAGAGATGTGTTTATGACCTGGGGTCAAATTAGATAAAAACCATGAGAGAATATTTTTAGTGAAAAGTGAAACATGTCTCTTATGCATTAAACACTTACTGGATGAAGGCTTGAATTGTGGCTTGTAGTTTTCTTTGACAGGGCCTGAGTTTGTTCTGAACCCAAATGCAGGACACCGAGACCAAAGTTTCAAAATAAAAGATCTTTAATGAAAAAAGGCAAAACTAAAAATCACTCCAATAACAAAGTACTAAACTGAAAATCACTCAGACAAGGCTGAGGAACAACTAGGCGTGAGCAAGGCAAATTAACAATGAAAAAGGCAAACCTGAACGAGAACACAAGGAGCATGAGGCGTAGAATGACAGACTATGCAGACACGACAAACTGGCACAGGACAAGGGAAGACACAGACATTATACACAAGGTAATGGGGAACAGTTGGAGACAATCAGGGCGGGGCAGACAATCACACTGGCGGGAAACACAGAAGGAAGGGCAGGTTACCTGGAACGAAAGGGGAGATGGTTACCAAAATAAAACAGGAAATGACGAGACAACATGAGACAAGACATAATGCAAGAAAGTATCTTAATGTCTTGTTCTAGTCTTGACATTCTTCTTTGCAGGCCAAAGCTACATCAGTGATTCCACCTGAGGTTTGAGGAACATATTTTGGAGAGATTATGATTTTTGGAACATCTAGAGCTAAAAGATGGACAGTCAGACAGGTATAACACAAAGTTTCCACAGACATGCTGGTACGTCTTCTACCTCAAAAACAAGTCGTGCTTGAATTTTAATTGTGACTGACATCATCCAAGTAGCACCTCCTCTTCTGAGGTCACACCTGTTCAGTGATGTTATTCTAATGCTAACATACCAATTCAGGAAAAAGCATTTTTCTGAAGGCTGGGCAATGATCTCATGTCTACATACCAACAAAATGACATCCTCACAAATGCAACACCGGAGGCTCAGTTTAAAGATTTTAACCTGACTGTCAAGTCGCTGAAGTCATTGTGATTTAACTGGAGAATGTAGCTGGATTGTAAACAAATGTATAGCTGCCTAAAATAGTTTTACAAATCTCATTAAGTAGTAGCAGACCAAAGTCATCATGTGCAGAGTAATGACAGAGTCCATTTGATGTAGAAAAGCAACTATTCTACATTAGCATTTGCAGCGTATGAGTACAAAATGTGTCAATGCATTTTCATTAAGTGGTACGCAGCTGCACATGCTGCAGCACTCTCAGCACGAACGTGGTCCAAGCAGCAAGGTCACATTGATCATATTTGATGTGAAGAGACAGAGAATGAAACAGCTCCTCATTGTTAATAACACATGACTCTGCTTATCTGAGCCGTAAAACAGAACCTCTCTGTTTCTCCCTCTATCACTTCTGGCCTCCTTTTATCTCATGCCCGTCTGCTGAATGGGGGCGACGTGCGCACACACACTCGTGTCTTTTAGCAATATCATCAGCCACACATGGTGTTACTATGTCGTTGATGCAAAAGAAATTTACAGCTAAGAGGCTTTATGATTTAGTGGCTCAATTTCAGCCCTGGTGATACTTAAATCATAATGCTGCAAGATATTATCTGTTTTCAGTCCTGGTTCTCAATGTAATGCTCAATGTTTAAAACTAACTGTAGTCTATATCCTCTTTAGGTTAAAAGCTGAAATTATTCTGTAAATGAACCACTGCTATCTGCTGTGTCCTTCAGAAGCAGGGCTGAAACAACCAGAGTGAATCAACATCGAGCGGTGAAATGTTGTTTTCCCTCTGTGCTCCAATTGGATTTGTAGTCAAAGATTACTATAAATGTAGGTTTTAGCTGTCGTTTGAATTGTTATTATTACTCCTACGTTGCTGTTCTTACTATTCATCAAACAGACAGGAGCTTGGCCTTTCTGCTTTGCCATGCTTTGTCAGAGCGCTGATGACGTCTATTCCGCACAGAAAAGTGCGTTATGAAATGTTTCAAAGTGGCACCGCAAAGGGCTAGATGTAGACCAGACTTTTGTAAAATAATGAGTAAGCCTCTGATAACGAAACATTTCACTTACTGGAAGCTGCACCAATGCCTGTCTTCATACAGCAGATTTCTCTCTGTGTTCGGCTCTGCCATAGGTCATAGCTTAACAGAAGCAAGGAGACAATTCAGGAAGACCTTCGATGCGAAACACAAAACTCACAGAGCTCATTCGATGCCTAACCAAAGAAGCTCTAAATCTAGACATCAGTACTATTTTGTCAATTTGAAAAGGAGGAACAGGCTTCTTTTACAGTTTTTAAAAAGCTAGGCAAAGAAGATCAGGAGACAGTCAGGCTCTGTATCTGTTGGATAAACAGAGTGTTTGTGTTTAGGCTTTGGCTCCGGTCACGCTTTTGATTTTCAGAATAAAGAATGGCCAACTTACTCAATTAACCACTCCGGCCAGAATCAACCCCCGACTCACTGAAATGAATAGTGGAGTGTGGACAAACTTTCTTTGACTCCGTATTTCTACAGCAGCTTTGTGTTCACATCGCATTGAGGCCACCCATGCATGTGCTGTGTGCCGTGTTTGTGTGTGCTGATCTGATTTGTCCACTTAAAGTCGTTAGTGGAGCTGTTTTAAGGAATTCGACTTAATATATTGCCTGTATTTACAGTGCATTAGAAATATTCTGCCCAATTTTACTTGACGAGCTAACGTGAACCAGGCCTTAGCTAATGTATCATTCACATGCATTTGCTGCTGTTTGTACTTTTTGTGTTATGAAACATAGCCTAAAAGAGAAACTTTAAAAACTGTGGTCACGATGCCTCTGATTTTAAAGAACCTGTCTGTCTTTTAGAGTCCTAGGGCTCTGGAAATCCCTAGGTGGCGTTCTCGATCTTTTAAATGACTTTTTACATTCCTATATTATTTTTTAAATTAATTCCAGTTATTCTCAATTTGAATAAGTTTTTAAAATAAAGTGGCAGTGCCTGGTATTCCCAGACAGTCTCCCATCCAGGTACTAACCAGGCCCCACCCTGCTTAGCTTCTGAGATCTGACGTGTTCAAAATGGTATGGCCATAAGCAGGAGACGCTGGGACTTGCATGAAAGCACGACCCTGGATGTGTTTTAGCGAAAGACACAGGATGAAGATATGATGATGAAAACTACTACTGTGATTATTTCTTATTCAGTTTCCATAATGATAGAGCTTCATGGTGCTCAGGCAGGTTTATCTCCAAAACTATCACCTGGATGGAAATGTTTATTTCTCAGATTGTGTTGGGCTGAAAAAATAAATCAGGTTTTGAACCCACGATCTCAGCATTATTGTTCTATGTGTTAACATGTTGAGCTATCACATCCATGGTAACCACAGAGAACAGACAGCCACCTGTGAGGAGACGCTCACTGAGTCTGACAAAGTGTGTTGCATTTGATTCTTTCCCTGTGAGACAGAAAATACAAATGTGGAATTAAATGTTTCTTTTTTCTTTGTTGAATCAAAATTCTTGCCACCTTGAAGTTTTTCTCTGCAGGTGGATGAAGGTGAACTTCCTGCAGACTCCTCCTTCAGTCTTGATCTTCAGTCCAGTCGTTGATGTTGATCAGTACTGAAGATAGTCTAGTGGCAAGGATGTCGCCCGGGGAGCTGGAGACGCGGGATCCAATCCCGGCTTCAACAAAGGTATGCCACACAGTGTGAATTTGATGTGTGTGTGTGTGAGGTACAAACAAACAAACCAAATCCGAATTTCTCGTCGTCTCGCTTGCGTTCGCATCGTTCGCATCGTTCGTCTCGAATTTGCAATATGGACCCATTTCACCGATTTCCAAGCATCAGGACCTGGATGACCTTCAACAGAACAAAGGTACGTGAAAAGCTAGCTGACTCAGCTAGCTTTTGCTTTTGTTATTGTTTGTCATTTATTTTTATCTGTTTGGAAGCAACCCAGCAAAGGTCTTCAATTTGAACACGTCATTTTTGATGTTTCCAATAATCTACAGACATTCAGACAGGCTCAGTCCCAATCATGTCTGCTTCTGAGAACTCAGAGTAAATGTTAATGACCAAACAACACACAAAAGAAATAATAGAATCAAAATAAAAGAAATGAAAATAAATGATTCCTGGTCATGAATGAGACTGAAGACGAAAGGGAGGAAGAGTGAATCAAAAAACAAAACACAACCAACACATGCTGTTCTCAGGTCAGATGGTTTCACATGTTCGTCCACGTGTCAAAATGTTTCCAGTGGAAGTGCAGTGGTTTGAATCCATCCTGTGTTGCTGTGGCAGGAATCTGTCGCAGGTCAAAATTAAACACACAAACCTGAAAATACTCTCCGAGGCTAAAATGTGTGTTTACACAGTCTGATGGTTAGAACTAATTTGACAGTTCCAAATTGACTGTGTTTTTACTAGTGCTATATTGTATAATTAGTTCAGATGTAATGCAGTTTGAATCTTTCCTCCCCTCCATCTTCTAAACATATCCAAGTCCCGATGTGAGGTGCCAGCGCAGCCAAAACCAGAGAGTTTCCCCAAGACCCTCCAGGGAGGAGCCAGAAGATGCTTCTGCAGCGACTGGTACAAATCTCATCCCTGGTTAAAATGTTCATAATATATATAATATATATTTTTATGTCCTTTTGGGGTTTGTGGGGATTTTAATGTAACACACCTTTTTGCACTGTGCTGTATTTCTCATCACTTTATCAGTAAAAACCTCATCTGCTCTGACTAAACAATAAAAGCGATGTCCAGTACCTTGTTTGATTGGCATGACCCATTTATTTCCATAGTTGATCCAGGACCATCAGCAACACGTGTTGTTTGTGTCGCAATGCTCACCTTAGTACAGCTCACTTCATAGATCTTCATGGGTAAGTTTTTCTTTGGATACTTTCTTCTTATGCAAATGCTGGCTGCGACGCTGCCACTCTGACACAGTTTGATTCCCCTCTCACACATCTGCCACTCATCACCAGTGTCTTACCTCAATGCCTTTCCTGTGATAATGCCCTACTTACAGCAGTGTTAACAAAGTTCTATCTCTACTATTCTACTACTATATCTACTATTAAGTGAGATCAATATACAAACCTTTATGAATGCAAGGGTTTTTTTCGTTTTTTTTTTTATTCAATTTTCTGTGAATAGCTTTAAAATAGAAATATTACTCCAGGCCTAAATCAGCATATTGCTACAACAAAAATAAAAGCATTGTGTTCAGTGATATATTGGGATAGTGATACTAAAATGTTTAAGTTCTATACATTTGTACAAAAGTCTAACATGAGTGGTTCAGTACATCATGAATAGAGTGGTCTTTTGCTTTTCATGCGTCTGACTGCCTGAGTGAAATGTATTGAGGACCACAGCAGCATGAGGCAGCCAATGTTCTATGTCTGCTCCCAAAGTAGGAGATCTGTCAATTGCTACCATCTTGGGCCATGACTTAAAAATGAAAAGCTTGCTTGGCTTTGATCACTTCTTTGTGTAGTCATTAACCGGTTTCGCAGCTCGCACAGCAACTTGTTTCAAGCATAGAATACAGTTCTACACATCTGAATCACCTGCAGGGAGTCAGTGAGACGGAGGGTGAATCATGTTGTCCTCCTACTAATGGCAGCGTTTTAAAAGAATACCTTTCCTTTGAAGGAAAGGCCTCACTTATTCTAAATCTTCTGCTGAGTGTCTGCATGCCCAGGGAGTCTTTAATTGTTGCTCTTCTGTCGTTCAGCTTTTAAGTCCCCCCCCAAGTGAAGGACAACAAGGCCGGAGCTTGTCTTTTCCTAACCCCCGCTCTCTGTGTGCATCCATGTGGGCATGGCAACCAGGCAGAGCAGCAATAAAGGCGAGTGAAAAAGAAAAGAGTGAGTCATCCTCATCCACAACCCAATTTGCAAATCAATTTAAAGAAATAGCTTGTAGAAGCTATTTACAGCAGTCACACAGACTAGATCCCATCACCAGTCCAAACACACACACTTTTTTAGACACAATAATGTAAAGCTGTATACAGTATTATTTCTTTTAATCACAGCATCAGTGCAGTGAATTTTAATTCAGAATTCTCCCATGTGTGAAAGTCAAAAGACAGCATTTGAAACCTTTATGTCTGATCACCTCACACTATTGACTTCATGTTATTAACCAGAAAAAGAAATTATCTGTGTTTGCGCTCATTACTATACTGTCGCACTGTGTCAATAATAATGAGCGCAGAGAAAGAGAATAGCCAGAGGCTGTTTCCCATCATTAAATATCTCAGTTTCAGGGAGCACACCGGGGTGTTAGGGAATAAAACACCCACATTAAACTAACTTTCTTTTTGTGACTCATATCTGTTAAGATGAACACATCTATTAGGCTAACTTTCTTGCACTAACTTTTCAGTTCTTCTCAGCTCCGCTCGTTATTGAAAGAAAGTTAATGTTGAATAGGAATGTGAGCAATTTAAGGGCTGCCTTGCTCGACACCTGCAGGAAGTGAGATAGCATGTGGTAAAAGAGCATCTCTCTAACGCAATTACCAGAGCACTCTCCAATTTTGAGAGCTTCACTCAGGCATATGTTCATAGTTGGCTTCATTAAATCCAGTTTTCTAAAGCAGCTCTCCTTTAAAGTTGTAGCTCAGGAACTGCAGATGTTTATGAATCTGAGAGTGTCGGGTTTAAAATTTCACACGTCTATATACAGTCCATGCTATAGTATGTACACAAGCCCCTACACATGCCCTACATATAGCTGTCACGTGTGCACACAGTCGAATGTTTCAGAGGTGTAAGTTACCTGAAAGCTTTGTTGTAGTTGTTCACAGTTTGCTTTCAGACAGCAAGAACTCAGCAGACCAGCCAGACCTGTTCACACCTTTCTATTCCTGCCTGCTGGCTACTCACATAGTGTTCCAGGTCATAAAAGCTGCAGCCTTCAGACAGAGGTGGTGACTGACGGCTATATTTTTGTCAATAAAACACTGATGTAAGAGAGCTGAAATCAGACCATTTCTGTTCTAGAAAAACATATTAAGGAGACTCATAGAGAGATGTTGGTATAGTAGGTGTGAGACAGTAAAAGGTTTTGCCTTTAAGTTACTTTTAGATCATTGTGCAGTAAAATGGAAACTACGCCTGTGACCATGAGCTGACGTCAGATGGCTGCATCTGTGCCAAAACCCTTTTTTTTTAGACATTTCTGCTTGTATTTTTTGACCTTTTCAGTCTTGCGTTTGTTGTCGAGTTGATGAATAAGGACCCTGAAGTAGTGCTTGCTTTTAGAAATGTATTCAAAAAGGATAGAATACGTGTCAATCGCTGAGGGTCAAGCTGTTTTTTCACCACTCTTATATAATGAAACCTCATAACCTGAACCCTTTTGTAATTCTCTATTATTGTCTCCCTACTATAATAGTAATGGTAATAATAATTATAATAATTACTATATTTATGTCATTCCTATTTTCACTGTTTAGAGTTAAGGAAAATTTGTTAAATTTAATGTTACTGACCGACCATTGCATTTGCTCTTCAAAGTGCAAGAATTATAAAAAACACAAATACTGGGTGCATGCATACCCAGAAAAGGCCTACTGTAGGTCCACATTTTAAATTCAGTGATTGTAATTTCTTAGTACTGTCATGTGGCAAGGAGGGAAGTAGCCTACAGTATAAATAGTCTGTCTGTCTGGAAGTAATTTTGGCCCCACGCTGTCCCGGTCTGAACTGCCAACTATCAGGAACACTCAGGGGTACAAGGTTTCATTTCATCGAAATGCATACGGTGTCTGCTAGTGACGAACTGGCATCATGTGCCCAGGAACAGGGAGATAAGGTGCTATACACCACTCGAATGCAGGTATGCGGAGACATAGACATACCAACACCCAACCAGGACCCAAGAATGTGTGCCCAATTTGCATTAGCTGGCACGCACACACACCGTGTACGTGTGTGTTTGTGAATATAAATGAGAGACTCACACAGCTCTGTTAGCTTCACATGCAGCACTTGTCTTTAGCCTGGCCTCGAATTTCAAAACCTTTACCCTGCAATGCCATGTGACCATAAAAGTTGAATACACACTTTCTGCCTTGATGCACCATTTGAAATCAGATAGATAAAAGCTTGCATTGAATGTACACAAACACAACATTGACACATGTTCTGGAAACGTTATCACTTTTTTTTCTGTGAAAAGGTTCCTTATGTTGAATGTTCAGTGTTGTGTTTGGGTCAAACACTGCCGGTGTTGTATCTCATCATGTGGATGATAAAGAAACACTTTTTCTGTGACTAGATGCATAACACAATTGAAATGTGTCTTATCCCGTGTTCTGGACGCATCAGCTGACTTTGGCAAAGAGGTTTTTGAATTCACTGTCCTCATGAATTCCCCAACACAAGAAGCTCTCCTTCGACTGGTCGGTGCATCATCATATTCGCCTCCAGGAAATGGATTTGCTCTCTGCATCTCTTTTCCTCTCACAGTCCCTTTCTGCCACCTAACAGTGCTTTCTTTCTCTCCTTGGCTAAAGAGCATGTCTCACACTAAAACTGACCCCTTCACACTTCACGTAGCCTCACAATCCATGAGTTCCCTTAACAAAGTTCATATAGGACCCCTGTGTCCAGGGGGTTCATTAAAGGCTGCTCATCCATCTGCCTGTGTCTTTGCATATGTTTGTCATGCTTTGAACCAGCATTGTTGTCACCAAAGTTCATCTCCAGGTTCAGGGTGCAGTGGCAGAACAGCGTATGTTGTAATTCACGACTTTAACCCTAACTTTAACCTTTAGTCAGTGACAGACTCTGTACTCTTGCCATCATGCAGGCTGGACCCCTGCTCTCTTACTGTATGTGAGCAGGAGCTGCATTTCTTTTCTGTCCTGTTCAAAGTTTTTTATGTTCCTGTAATGAGGGGCGGCCATGGGAAACCAGCGTCACAGAGGGACCTGGCGAGGTATTCAGTGGCAAGCTGAGCACTTCCACTGACAGCCAGGGCTGTTGTGATAATTATATCTCCAGCGGGGACAATCTGGAAAGGTTATTTCCATCTGCTGAAAGGCTCGGAGGCGTGTTTCCTCTTGACCCTCATGGGAAAAAGGATTGGGGGAGAGAGAGCGACAGAGGCAACATGGAAGATTACACCATAAATACAGTGTTAGGTATCATCCCATAATCTGTGCATTTTCTATTTCCTGTTTTGTTTTGTAGACTAACCTCTTCTGTCTTTTCAGTTCCTGACCTACTGTTTCTTCCTGTCCTGATGAACCACACCTGTGCTTCCTCACCTGACCCTGGTTCTGCACTTAGTCGACCTCGTGTATGCACTCATGTTTGCTCTGCTCTCTGCCATGTTGTCTTTTGCTCTACCTTGTGAATAATTGCTTTCCACTGTTTGACTCCAGGTCCATTTTCTGTTTTTTAGATTTTGTCTGCTCCCTGCTTGGATTTGCTGGCTTGTTTTTGGACTGATATCCCATGTATGACTTCTTGGATCTTAAATAAAGACTTCACCTTTTTCAATTTTCATTGTGTCTTGTGTCTAAGATTATTCTAGAAACAATTCCAGAAAGAATTATTTTAAAATATAAGCCTAGAGAGTATTTTAATTTACTCAATTGATAAACTGCATGTCAAATTTTGGATTTCTCAATATACCAAAGCAATGTGGATGAATCATTGTGACACTTGGAGTCCAAATAGTTTAGGATCGCCGTATTTTTTCCATGTTTTCCAAGACTGAAAACCTGAAAGAAAAATTGTAAAGAGCAGATCAAACTGTGCATTTGAATGCAAGTCACTGACATTAGCGTGCCTTGCTCACAAGCTTACTAACCTCATCCCTCAACCTTAATGATCAATTCAGATTTAGTACTCATAGTACTAAGTACTAGTACTAGTATTCATTTTTTGTCTTTGTCTGGCTGTTTGTAATATGTGGCCAATATCAGATTCCAGTGTGACCTGATTATGATCCTAAACTGATCTGCATGAGCAAAAAGAACAATGGCACATCATATGACATCACACGCAGCGCACTGTTGTGTGGATGTAAACATGGAGGTCACTGGAGTGTTTATGGTTTCCTTTATAAATTGATGTGCAGTGGAAGTGAGATTAAAACAAGAATGAAGATTAGGAGAGAGACACATTTGTCAATGAAAGAGTCTTGTGGCAGCACATTGTCTCTTCTACAATGTTTTTTCTTTTTTTTTTAGTGTTCAATGCAAGTGCAAAATTGTAGAATGATTTTTTTTAGTTAACATGTAGTCTACCTGTGGAAATGTCTAGACACCCCATTAAGTCACTTATGTTTGGTTTGTTCCTTAATAAGTAATAAGACAAACCTTTCAATAATAAAACTTTTTATGTTCCCAGTCTAGGAGAAACCTTGGCGTAACAAGCTGTGAGACTCCCTCCTCTTGGCCAGCTGAACAGAATGAATTGAAGTTCAAAGTAGCTTTTTATTAACATTAAATATGAGCATTGCCCAAAAAATGGCTTCTCAGTTCTCCTGAAATGCTGCTCTTAGTGCTCCATATTTACAGAGGAATATTTCTAACAAACTGTTTTGCTGTTTTAATTGGAATTAACACTAGTCTATCAAAATTCCTGACACATGTCTATCAGAATATCCTTACTAACAAATGTGGGATCAATCATGGGTCACCACCTGTTGCTCATCACGTTTAGAAAGAGCTGTCCAAACAGTCATCAAACTTACCAAGAACAAAGTGGCCACACTGTTTGTCCTATTAGAGGAATTTTATCCTTCATTAAGTGGAATAAAAATGTTATCAGAAGAGAAGTAAATTGATTAAACCTGTCAAAACCATGTGTTTGTACAGCTCGAAATGCTGGACTGTTTTGATAGTCATTTTAACAAATTTATGTTGACACAAATGTTTAGTGAAACATAAAAACAGTATATTAACACTGCACATCACACAATATAAATTTCCCAAATGACTGACTGCATTTAATAAAATGTCTGTAGGGCTTTAACAAACTTCTGGTCATCTTGACTTGTAGTAACTTCCTCTAATGGGAGAATGTTCATGTGCTATCAGTCTTCACAGGTATTGGCCGAGTGTTTCCTGCAGTATTGTCAATCGGCAGGCTGTGACATTTGCTGTGAAACAAGTGAAAAGGTTAACGACATGTGAAACAGATTGTACAGTACTTGAGGAGGCGAGCTCATCTGATCGACTGATCCCCCAATACAATTAGTCTTTCTGATTTATAAGGTTGAGTTGAAGATAATAAGGATGATTTATACAGGTGCAAGAAGAATGTGAAATGTAATTCTTAGTTGGGATTAGGTGAAGGCTTGTATCTATCAGAGAAGAAGATAAATGCTATCACTGAAGCACTATAATAATACATAAGCGAGATGCTTATCACGTTGTCTTAACATCAGAAGACATGCAGTCTGATTTCTCCAATATTAGATAAAGTAATGTTCTCACAGTCTTGTAGCTAGTTGGAACAATATTGGTGGTTCAATTTTCATTTAGTTTCTTTGGTACGTGATTCTTCCTAAGCGTGAAATTGTCTGCACAATAACTGCACTTCTAATTCAATATATCTGATGCAATGTTAGAGCTAGTGGATAATTGATTATCATGAGCTAATTCTGAGCTTTGTTTTCCACTGTTCTGTGCTTCACAATGTGTGAAACCCAATATAACGCCAACCCAGTCTCCTTAATCTATGTACACATAACATGACTTTTCTGTGTGCAGTGCAAACGCCAAAGTGAAATTTTGCGAGCAGGTGACCCTTCCCATTAACTTCTGGAGAGCAGATGCGTCCAAATATCACACAACATGACAGGTAGTATAAAGGATGAGAAAGTCCAGATAAGGTGGTGTTGGTTGGTGTTGATGAATTGGTCAAACAAACACAGGACTTTCACCCAGGATGCTAACCCTGTGTTTATTATTGTTACCATGATGAAAGGTTACCTGACTATGGATCTGCTCTCCACAGAAGTTAATGGGAAGGGTTGGTGTATCGCCTGCATGAATAATTGAACTTTGTTGTGTGAAATTTACTTGATTTTAAAGTGCAAAGCTGTTTTATTTGCAAATTGAGACTGGGTTGATTTAACTGTGACAATTAGATTACATGCATTATCCTCATTTTACATCAGTAATATTTGACCAACCCTGGAGAAAACACAGTTTTCAACAGCTCTTAATTCTCAGGTTTACATGACCTGAGAGTTCTGTGTGCAGCATCAGTGCATCATGTTCAAATATTTTGAATTGCTAATTAGCAAAGGCTAGGATACATGTAGCAGCAATAAAACCTTTCAAATTGAACTTGAGTAAACCCTCCACCCTCACCTTCACCACTCTTTTTTTGGTTTTGTTTTGTTTACTTTCAGTGCTTAAATTGTATTATGTAATTGTATTATGACTGTCTTATGATTTACCTGCCTTGTTCATCATGTGCAGTCACTTTATGACCCTGGGATCTGTAGTTAATTAATTGAATGGAAGCTCATGCTGTATTTCCCATTCACAACGTCAGACCAAACAGGAACTGTGACCTGGCTGGGGGTGTGAATGGTGAAGACCAGAAAACAAGAGAATAGGGTGGGTCGAGGAACTGACTGTGGCCGAGAGGAAATAAGGCTATGGAAAGATAGATGAGAAAATGATAGGGTCAACAATGGGGTGACCTCCATTTTTACAGACTTAGTGCAGACTACAAGCAATGGTGACCTGCTAAGGACCTTGGTTTCGCTTTGAAAGTGATACTAGAGTTATCACTGCTACCTGATTCTCCAGCTTAAACCTGCAACCTGCAATTGTCAATTTTAGCAACTGATTTTAGTCTAACTTTAACTCCCAGTAAAATCATTCATTTTGAGATATGATGTTGTATCAAACATATTACGTAGAGAAGTCATAATTACAAGATAACATCTCCAAATGTATTAATTTATTATGTCTGTTGGTCCATGCATATCTGCTTATTTTAACATTAAGTTCAGTAGGAGGTTTCAGTACAGTTAAGTCTGTTTAACACTAACCTGTGAAGGTACTGGCAATCATGACATGAATTCAACACTGACTGATGGGTCCGTAGTAGTGTTGACATGCACTGTACATGCTTTGACAACGGAGACAAAAGAGTGTGTGACAGACAAATGGATCTCACAGACCATAATGCCCAAGTGTCAAAGTGAAGCAGCAAGTGAACAGCAGCTGCAGACTTCAATTTAGCCGGTTAGCCAAACTCAGAAACATTAGCTTTGAAATCTTTTTTGTCTTCATGACAGCAAAATTATATATCCTGAAGAAAACTAAGCTTTGATTACAAAAGATATTAGGATAAAATGAACTGATGTCACAAGTTAAATGCATCTTTAATGTCATGCTAACGTGACTAAATTGTGTTACTTGCATAAAGCTTGGCCTGATTCTGTTAAGCTTTGTGTGCATTATCTGGTTTATGGTGCATGATAATGATGGTTGTTGCAGCTCCACTAAAATTGATCTGTTTAATTTAAATTTCTGCCTCTTTCTTTACCGGACTTCTCCTCTTTTGCCTTTACATACAAAACTGCACAGCACAGTAAACCTGTCATAAGCCAGTGAACATGCTCGACAGACACACCCATGCTAACATTGTATGCTTATGAAATAAGGTTGAACATGGAATTAAAGTTCCAAACTTGCAAAACAAGCCTGTGAGCTCATTCCTGAATGTAGTAACTTAAATAATTCAGCTTACAAGTTTAACTTTTCACAGTTTTAAAATTCCACAGATTTGTAGCTGCTGTTGTCATTTTGTCTTCCACAGTCAGAGAGTGACATTTACGTGTAAGATGGCATGCTTGGATAGTGTGTTCTTTTGTGAGAAACATGTACTTGAAGAACCTGCTTCATCTTCTCAAAACCAAGTTGTGCAACTGTGCCACTGTATGACCTTCACAACATTAATGTTGCCGGTTTGTTATAGGTAGCTAAGGGTGAAAAGATGATAAAGAAAATGATGACAAATTATTTTTGCCATCTATACCTTTTTTTAAAAAAACAAAACAATCAAGCCATAAATGTATATTATTATTTATTTTATTTTATTTTATGAATATACATTGTTTTGGGTGCCATTTGTTCATATGAAAATCCTATACTGATGTTGGCAATCTGCATGACTCTATTACTAAAATATTAACAGATTTGGGCTAACATCTAAAGTATTTTACCAATCTGGATTTTAATGATCATGAATCATAAATAGTACTAGCTGAAAACTGCCCTCAGGGTAATTTATGATTATGATCAATGCTCTAACCAATCCCTGAAAAGTCCAAATTCATGCAGGCACTATCTGAAATGAGGAAATATGAGTTTTGTAATCGGAGAGAGGCGGAAGAAAGGCCACAGTATCTGATGTGTGGTTAGGAGTTGCATTAAAGGTCCATCTCGTAGAGCAGTATTGATCAGCGTGGTGTAAAGAATGACAGTCTATCTCTCAGTGGGTAAATTCAAAGGGCTCCACTGTTCCCCTCAAGACCAGGCTGGACCCAATCGTCCATCTGGCCAATCACAACCTGATGATGAAGGTCAGAGGGACTGAACATAGAGAAGGAGAAGGTCACAGCAGGGTTGTTTGTAATTAGTTGAAGCTCAGTTTGTATGGCCTTGTTCAGAGAAGCTGCAGATGGATTTCTTATTGTATAAATTAACTTCCTATTGTAAACCCAAATAAAAGAGGGCATTTTTCCCTGAGGTCAGCATGATGAGGCAAGGTGAGCATTTAATCTACGGAGTCCCTCGGGATCAGTGCTGGTTATTTAAAGAGGGTGTACAAGATGTGTACAAGAGCTTGCTTCCTCAAAATCTGTGTAACACATTGCACAGTATACTGAATAAGAGGTTTTTTTTACCAGCAGATGCAACCTCATTGCACTCAGGAGTGCCAGCATAGTCTCTGACACAGAACAGGTAGAGCTCTGGAAACCATATTTCTTCCGCAAGAATAGCAGATGATATCTCCTTCCAAATTTGCAATGTAATTTTGAGAACGCATGTTTCATACAGTGTCTTTGGGCCTATAATATTTCTAATGTATGTGTTGAGTGTAGTGCAGGCTTGGTGAAAGTAGCATTTTCTTGTTTTAACAGATTTAAGCTGTTAGAAGCTTCTTACAAACGTTAATTACAAATGAAAAGGTTAAGTGTTCAAAGCCAATAACAATTCAGAACTAATTTCAGACACTGAACTCAAAATGAGGAATTCTGAGAAGAAAAAGCACATTTAAAATCAGAGTGGGATGGTAATATGACATGCTGCTGCAGGCAGTGTGAACTGACACCCTGAGCTACTGTAATGCCTGCTGTGTGACGCACAGCATCACCCACAGATCTTTTCAAACAAGTCTGTACTCTTTTGAATAAATTCTGTGGAGCACCTTGTATTTCCTTTAAGATGAAATATGCGACATAAAAGTTTTACCGGCTGATGGCGGAGAATGCATTATCGCAAATGTAATTACTCCCTATATCTGCAAGCAATAAAGGTGTCTGAGAGTAAGTAACTGTTTCAAACCCTTGTCTAGGGTCCTGGTTAATGCATTTCTCCACACCGGACCAAACATTAGCGGTTAACTGGGATCCTTGGGAGAGGATTTACAACTGTGTGTGTCTTGGCAGATGCGTGTCCATGTGTGAATATTTCCAATTCCTAGACACGTCAGAGTTGTATGTCACCATTCTGCTAAATGAGGTTTCCAATTACCCAGGCTGTTGGCTACGGTCGCAGTGTAATGTGTGTCTCTGGCTGTACCCGACCTCTCCAAACAAGGAGAACAATCAATGCTGTGGCCAGTGTGTAAACTAGAAGCTACATCAGGACAGAGGAACACAAAAAGAGGGTGAAACAGAGATTGAAGATGCATCAATGTGCAGCAAGCCATCGCTATGTGGAAGGCAGGTATTCATCCCCTTCCCCAAGGGGCACAGGAACAAATACGATTACGTGTTGGTGCCTCTGAGTGCTGAAGAAATGGGTTCACATCCTTTGCTCTCTCATTTTCTCTCCAGCTGTCTCTGTTTTTTTTCATGCAAACATACACTATAGCTTCGCCCCAAGAGTCAAGAGTTTCCAAGATTCTCAGTTCTTCTTTCTAAAACCAGGGAACATACATCTGGCTGGCTGGCAGACCAGAGAATAAATAGTCATGCAAAATTGTAGAGGCAATGGTGCAAAAACAAGGAAATGAGAAGCTTACAAAGAGGAATCAAATGGCACAAACTGTATCAGTCTATATTCTCATGTGGTGATGTTCTGCCTTTCGCAACAAGAAGGCCCAGAAAGAGAGACTTTGACAGGAGTGAAGTTGTTAGATTTCATTGTTTTTGGTGTGATTATCTAATCCAAGGGTGCAAAGATCATGACATTTCTCTCTGAGTCATCCTGAGGCTGGTTATGAAAAACGTATGACGTGAACTCAGACACGCATTTTCCAGTTGGCCCTGTACGTCCTGTACAGATCAGTTCAAATCAGTTGTCTTTCATTGCTCTTCATTCCAGTTTCCTGGTAGTTCCCCCCCATCATGTCACAATCTGATGCTTGATTGTCGTCGAATGAACTGAGATACTGTTCTTCCTTTATATTGGTGTGGAAATTGTCGGGGTTAAAAAATGCATCATTGGGACACAATAACAGTCAAAAAACATACAAATTATGTCATTACTTGTTATTTAAGTCATGCTGGAGGCTCTTAGTTTTGCAGTGTTGGCCTGTCAATCAGTGCACCTTTGTGGTCCTTGGCTAGCACTTAGCTCAAAGCACTGTTGTGTCTAAATGTCTTAATATATCAGATGTTATATTAGACACTTTGCCCTGCATGCTGTTAACAATGTGAACTGCACATTCAAGTGCTCTTAGGCACAGACAATCACTCATCTTCTTCTTAACAATTTCTTTTAAGAACTTCGTTCTTCTTGTATACATGAATAGTTAGACATAGAACATCACTTATGGTCATTTGATACATAAAATGGAAGTATTTTTTTAAAAAAAGATGTGATATGGGAAAGAGCAAATCCCTTGTGCAAGTGTGCATAAATGTCATTCCGCCTAAGTGTCCTTGAGAAACACATTAAATCTTCATCTGCACAGTTCACTCTCTGAACCCGGGCTTCCACTGGGGAAGCGATAAGGGAGGAAATCTTCATGTGATTGATAGAGTGTAACAAAGTGTTTAAATTAGGGAAGAGCTGGTGACATTACTGAAATTTAAAGCAAATTAAATTACATTATTGATTAGGAACATGCAAAAAGGACATCAGCTTACCAAAAGAAAACAGGAATTATGGGTATTGTGATGTTGTAGGTATCTGAAAAATGATTGCCGCCAAGTAAGAAAGACAATTTAAAAAGAGTTCATATTCAAATCTTGGAAATCTGTGATGCTCTATAAATAAGAGAACTGAGATCATTGGACTTCACTTTAATTGCAGTTTTTATGTGGTTGTGTTGCCCCAATAAATGCCTTGTGAATTCTATCAAAGAGTTGAGACAGTTGGGGTTTTGCAAGTGAGGCCAGTGTATTACTGTGGTTTTCCATGTTTTGCTCTTTGCAAAGCAGCAACCTGCCATCAATCTGACATGTTTATTTTTGGTGAACAGCACATAGTCCAGATTGTCCAGAGGTTGTGTATGTCAGACTTCAAACACTCAAACTCACCTAAATATACATCTGGTGTTCTCATGTTGATTGGAAATGCCCAGTGCTCAACATAGTGCACATACTTAACATGTCTTTAACATTTATGATGCATTGACCCTTTTGTCATCATTCATCGTTTCATGAAAGACTTGGATCTACAGTGTTGAACAAAACAGAGGTGACTGACACCAGCCAAGTGAGAGCAGCAAGCCACTGACCTCATTCATGGCCCGTAAGTGGTTATGCAACTTCAATTTGCCTCTTCCTCTGGGTGGTATCTGATAAGTGCTGAACAGTGTGTATCCTGGCAGCAGAAAAGAGGAACTAGAAGTGAAGGCAAAGCAGAAAAAATAAAGAGCACCTCCCAATTGCACAGCTTAGCAGTTCAAGATTAGCAATCAACGCTTCCTGAGTGCACTTTCTGAGGGAAAAATGTTTTCTTATCAGACTGTTTTTTTCAACCATATGTCTTACATCTGCAAGAGAATTCATAACAAAAATAGTGTAGTGCAAGAAAGTGAGTGTAAGAGCATACGCTATCTGAGGTCAGACTGAAGGGCCTTACACATGGGGAACAACAAATATACAACGCGAAATTGCAAAATATTCGGAGGCGAATTTGACTATACATATCAAGCGCAATGCCATTTTGTGACTTTCCGAGGGGGAAAAAAGACGCGGAGGAAGCAAGAGGACGAAAATGGAGTCTACTTCAACCTCAAGTGATGGCGAATTGGTGCTCCTTTTGCTTTCTAAAAAGAAAAATGTTTTATCTGAACAGGATAGCTTACGAGCTAAAGTTACTTAGCATGGATGAAAGTTAAAACAAAGACGTTTAACAAACTGTTTAAGCACACACACCATCGTCATATGCGAGATCCGATGCTATGACTTGCAAGTTGTTATACAATTTTTATGTTTTTTGTTAAAAAGCACTGTGTTCTCCGACACGTAAACAATCAGCCGGTCGGCCATGTTGGATACGCCAGTGTATGTGACGGCTCAACAAGACGCAATCTGACTTTTGTATTCATGGTGCTCAAAGCATGAATCCTGCTGACCCTGGCTTTTCCTCCAGCGCCATCATCAGGTCAGCATTTTAGTCTCTCTGTTACTGTGGGTCTTAATGCTGGTGCTACCACAGATATCTGCAAACCTAATGACATCAGCCATCAGCCTCAGCTGTGGTTTGATTTCGGGCTAATTATCAAATGTTAGCATGCTGACACGCTAAACAAATAGGCTGTGACCAACATGGTAAACATTAGGGATGAGCCGGATAAAACATTTTTGACGAATACAAGTATGATACGAGTAAAACCTGTCAATATCTGTGCTCGTGCTGAAGGAAAATCCTCACTGTGTCACTGACTAACTGACTGTCTTCGCGCTCTGTGATTGGCCAGTCACACACAGCGCCCGCCCCTCCCTACCTATGCTTCCTACACAGACCCGTCTCTCATAACGTACGTTGTGCATTTGACAAGACAGAGCTGAAAACGGCTCGTGTCACGTCGGTCACTGCCTCCAGTCCGGTCGTTTTTTTGTTTTTTTTACTGCTTGCTCTTAGTTTGGACGGTGATATAAATCAGCAGGAAAACTTTGCTAACGCGGTGCTTTTGAGAATAATACAGTGAACAAGCCTGACATATTATTTCCCTGTTTGCATCGCTGGATGTTTGCATGAATTATGAAGTTCACACAGATCATTAAAAAATAAACAGTCTTACAGACCACTTACACACATATACACATATAGCTGAACACACAAAGTAGCCTGTATTCATATGGCTGCTTACAGTGTCTGACACTTTCTCACTACAGTTCATAAAAATAATATAATATTATAAATATTACAAATTGAGCTTTATATACTGTATATATGATTTGAATACAGTAGATTAGCAACTTCTGATCAATCCATATCAATTTCAGACAGAAAATAATGTACCGTTTTTAAGCCCCATCCATTTCCGCTTCCACTTCCGGCCCAGGCCCCGCCCACTCCGAGTACAGATCCAGATCCAGATAATATAGGTATAATATGGACAGATACAGATACAGATAGTGGTGTACTCGCTCATCCCTAGTAAACGTTACCATCAATGCTGGCATCTTCAGCCTCATGCAGCTGCAACTGTGTTTATAGACTCTTCGCCTAATCTATAGTTTAAACACGCTTAGTTTCTATTTTTTATTATTTACCAATATGTTGCAATCTGTTTTTTTGTTAAGTCTGTCTTCTTATTTGTTTCATTTTTAACGTAAAGTGGCTTTTACCTTTTAACTTACCTTCCCATATTACATATATTTTTTTGTACACACTTGACAGTTTTAAAATGTTAAATGTTGGCTGTACATGAGATGAACTTTTTTAGGTTTGTCACAGTCATGATGAGTTTGTCAAAACTGCGAAGACAACAACACAATCTGTTTCCTTCAAAGCTGTAACACAAGAGCTAGTGTCTTGCATCATGTCTATAATGAGAAGACAACAATTGTTCTGTTTCAGTAATACATTGGTCCTTTGTAATTTGATGTTAAGTGAGAGATATTGTCATTTCCATTTCCTCTTACTGTTTGCCAATGAATTATTTCAGGGCACCTTACTTGCCAGTGTAAATGTGTTTTTTTAAGGATGATATATTAATCTCTATAGGCAAACTGGTATCTTTAAAATTACTGTTAATACATATTACATTATTATTGTTTCATAAAACTGAATATTCATTATCTTTTAACAGTACTGAGTTTATGTACCTTTCTTTGAAATTTCAGTGCCATTCAACCATCAACAACATTTTTGATATTTATTTTAAATACATTAGTTTTTCTTTTATCCCATTTTTGTTGCGTTCTAGTATTTATGTGTTGTGGGCTCTGGTGATGTGATCCAACACAGACACTAACAGTTAGACACACAGGAAGCATTGTATGTTGAAGTCAGAGGTCACGAGTCAGCGACTTGCTATTTGGTCGTTATCCAGCAAACTGATCTCTGCCTTGTTTGCACAGAACGTGGCAGTAAGTCAAACTTTTAGATGATTGCAATCTTGTTAAAATGAGGTTAAATGAAGTGGCAGTTACAAAACCTTTGTCTCTGACTTTATTTTACACATTTTCAAAAGGATGCTCATCAGTTTTATCTCTAGCTTTTCCCCGTTAAGTAAATTGGGTCGCAGGTTGTTCAGAAGGTTCACAATGAAAAGGTCTAACAAGAATATTTCCATCAGCTGTACACATAATAAATAATCTTATCTTTTTAATCTGTCCAAAGACTAGCTAATAGGATGACTGACTGTGAAGCATCACTTATTAAAGCCACGTTTCTCTCACATATTCTTTCATTTTGACACAGACTGTTTTTCTGTCCCAAATCTAACAAAATAAATGCATCTCTGTCTCTTCCTCTCTGTGTGTGTGTGCATGTTTTTTTTTGAGTCTGTATGTGTATCTGCTGGGTCAAAGATTAATTGATGGTATCTATGATGAGGAAGACAACATGTTGCTCTCTTGCTTTCTGCAGTGGAGTAACCTGACATAGGAAAGAAAATAAGCAGTGCCATTTTCAGACAGGAAATATTAACATGGGTTTACCAGAATGGCTGACCCCCCCCGTTGAGTTTAACCTGTGATATTTGTGCATTTGCGAGCCTGTGTTATTGTGCCGTAAAGTCATTATTGTAATAATGACCTCTAATTAGCCTCATCCTGCAGGCTTGTCCCATCCTTCTCATGCCAAGATTACAGAGTGACATCACTGGGAGAAAAGCTACATTTATCTCCATTACGTCACCCAGACAGGGTCAGTGAAGTGAGACAGCTTTCATTGGGGTTGCTGACCTGCAAAGTCGGGGTCAGGGTGTGTGCTCATGCATGCTCAGTCGACTGTCTCTCATGGATGCTTTGAGCGTGAACATACACAGTAGATGTTAACTGGGTAAAAATGAGCACCTAATTGGTAGTCTACAAAAGACAACGCAATCAACTCTACAAAAACAATATGAAATTAAGAATTATTTCTCACTCAAATTTGCTGTATTAACATTGCAAGATGCACAAACACAGGTGGCAGATGGTTTGTGACAAGAGCACTGAACGCCTGTTTAAAGACAAATTAATATTCTGCTCCCTTAGCTAGTTTTACAATCATTATGCTGTCGCAGACACCATCTCTCTTAAATGATATCTAAGGACGATTGTTCTGGCTTCTCTCAGAGATTGGATTCAGCACACTTGACTGGTCCCCAGACTGAGAGGCCATAACCTCACACTGAAATCCCCACTGACAAACTGTGATGTTAATTTCACACTTTGTTGCTGGTGTGAACCCTTGCTCACCCTCCACACAGCGATAAGGACCTTGTGACATAGTGACCACATCCACAGTCAATAAGTAAACGTGAAAGTCAGTCTTGCAGCATAGTGATGATGGGGAGATTGAGTTTTTCATAAATTATTACCATTAGCTTTGCTTAACATGTAGCATTTGCTGTATGACTGTCAATCAAAACACCCATCATGTTCCTAATGCTCTTTTCATTATTAACGGTGATATGAATGTGATCATTTAAACAAGAGGAGGGTCCAAAGAAAAGGGATTTAATGCTAGAGAGGGATTTCCTTGTTATGAAGTGAAACATAAAGCTCTGCCCCCTCCCCACCCCAATGACTTGTGTCCTGTAACCTGAACCTGAACATAGATACATGGGGAAGTTTCTTTCCCCTTCAGAAGTCCTTTCTTTGCACTATCAAAACTTCCTGGTCTGACAGAGAGGTTCAATCACATTGATAGTTTCAGTCATCCTCAGGAAATCCCCTCACAGGCAAACTGGAAACTGATTTTAATCTGCGCTGATGCCTTATACCTTCAGGTTGGTTTGGGACGACCTCACACTTTATAGTATACAACCTGCAGAAAAGCAATCAAATGTATGTTTTTCTATTCCTGCAGCTATTGCGTATATTTTTTTTTCGATGGTGGGACCTGGACATTCATTTCAAACTGAATGCCAGACAGGAGCGTGACTCTCTCACCGAGGCTGGTTCATTGTCTAAAGAGTGGAAACTGTCCTCTGGTAGCAAAATTGTTAGTAATGATATCCGATCAGTTTTTCTATTAACCTTAAGATGAGGTTCAGACTTGTTCTTTCAGAGAAAAAGAAAGACATTGAACTGCGAAACTGGCTACTTTTGAAATATCAAACAAAGATGCAGAGACATATCTGCATCAGTCTACACCCACCTGTGTGTATCTGTGCGCATGTTGGTGTTTTAGGCTTCCCCACAGCAGCAAACAGTCGATTTCCATGTCCACTTGAATTTGTGTTCGTGACATCCTCGTGTTGATCATCTTTGATCACATGACTACTTTCTCTCATTGAATTGTTAAAGCAGCTGTCAAAAAATCTGTCCACTTAATGATGTATAAAGACATGAATCCAAGATAAAAGCAAAGCAGCAACAATACCCCTTCAGAGGAATACCTTTATATCTCTTCCTATATAATTGCTCCTTATTTGTTATTCTGAATTCCAATAGAGTCCTATTAACATGCTGTTGTTTGATATATCACCCAACACTGGCAATTGCTATGCTTCAGTTAGCGAAAAAAACAAATGTTTTGCAACAGTCTTTAGGAGCTTCAAGCGAAAACACCAGATTTTTAGTACAGCTGCTTAAACCTGCTCAGCAAATCATATTTGGATTTGATGGATGCTCTTGACTGTGCAGTACACACAGCACCACTGCCGATCCAAGACAGCCGTGTTAGCGTGTCGAAAACTGTCACTACAGCCTCTGAAATCAGTTGGCCTTATCTAAGAAATGCACACAGTGAAAGTAGCAAGGGGTAAACTGTTGATGCATCTTAAAATAGTCACTGATCAGATAATGTAGCGAGACGATTTACATGTGTTTTTTCTCTTCACGTTGACAGTAACTTTCTTTAAATTTTAGAAAATTATTCAGTCGGACTCTTTAGAGCACCTTTAACATAAGACTTAGCAACGTAAAATACTTTCTTTTTAATTAATTTGATCAATGACTTGTATGCTACACATGCTAATGATTATGGCTCATAAGAAGTAACCTCACAACCTACTACATTTATTAAAATATGTCTCAGTCCATTCTATCAATTTCCCATCTGTCATGAATTTCATGCTTCTTTTGTCACATTACTCTTCATTTGATAGAAATGAGTGGGTTGCCTGCAGTTTGTCCAATTTCATGCTTTACTGGACTGAACCGCAAAATCACATAGGCTACCCTCATTGGAAAAAAAAATAAAATCAAATACTCCTGAATAAAATGAATATGATAAAATATGCGCTACATTGGCATTTCCATTTGACCACAGAACCTCCAACAGTGCAAATGGGATTTTGTTATAGAAAAAAAGCAATACAGCATTATTTTTTTATAACAATAAGTGAAAAAACATTTATTTTTTTAAAAATGTGCTTTTTATGTAACTTAAATTAGACATGTTAACTTAAATTCAAAGTCACTGGCATTGGTTTTGATGCATATTTATCAAGGATACCCCCAAATTCATTTTAGGCTTTACTGATCTTAAACATCCAGATCGACAACGCTGGAAAAGAATGCAAGTCTTTTGCTATGCATAACTTCAACCCAGACTCCATCTGGTCTTTGTATCAAAGCAAGTATGTGCCTCCACTTGACTCTAACTATGTCCAGAAAGGTAGAACAGTGCGATAAAATGCAGCCTACTGTAGATCTTAGAAAAATAAACAGTATGACAAAGTAAAGATAAATCATTTTGTGTTTGACAGCTGGCCTGGCCTACTGGGATAGTCTTTTAATGCCTTGATTTTGAATGGAGGTTCAAAATATTTTGACTCCTGCTCTCACATTTTATCCAGTTCGTGTCGCAATCACACACATTACTGCAATGTGAACTCTGGATTCAGGTCATGATAAGGGTTGAGCTGCAAGAAAGACGGGGCCTGGCGATCGGCAGCCGGCAGATTTACTGCATCTATAATTCTTGCTCAGATAAAAAAGCACAAAAAAGTTTATGTTAATATAAACTCAGTGAACTTGTAAATATCTGTGTAGATCTGTATATTCCTATAAACGTGTTTACATTGCCTGCAGATGTACTTATTAGGATTAAACAGTTTGCATCTGCAGGACATACACACCCAGAGCAAAAGCAACATCAGGAGATAACTTTGGGTCATGTGGAGACGTATTATGAAATCTCTCAATGTTCATTTAAATGTGGCCTTTGCATTTGTCACTTTTTCCGAGGTCAGTGTGGTCTGTTCTGTTCCACTAATTTGTGGCTGTAAACAAAACACTGGCAGGGAGAGGGAGGCTGATGGTGGCATCTTTGTTTAATTGCTGTTAATTTTGTATGTTCATGTATATGTGTGTGTGTGCATGTGTGTGTGTGTTTGTGGAAGGGTGGTGCGTTCTAACACAGCGATAAATGAGTGATAAATAAGTGGTAAATGACTGAGTGAATATTTTCACTGTACACGCAGCCAAAGGAATGGCAAGCCCTCCTCTTAAGTATTATCATTGAAACATAAAGATCCCATTGCCACTGGTATCTGCCCCTCTCTCTTTCAAAGGAACCACTTCCCTTGAATGTGTCTTTCATTCGAGCTGAAGCTATGGCTTCAGAAAACATTCAAGACTGCAGCTATTAATACAAGTTGGATGTCTGCCAAAGCTGTGGCGAACAACAAAAACCACAGATAGTTGTTGGTTTCAAAATCTCTTTCTCACTTGGCGTGGAAAGGGTCAAAAGTTGACTTTTTGTCTGCAATTAATCATTGTAGCAGAGGTTCGAAGGTGGCGGAGAATAGGCTGGGAGCCGTCAGAGGATGGAGACGTTTCCTTAAGAGGTAAGGAGAAACGAAATCAGCCCACACCCTGTTTATTCTCACATTAATCACTGTAGAAGCGGGAAGAACAAAGGAGTGTAGTTCCATGGGTCAGGGCGATTCCCAGGAGTCCCAGTTATGCAGATTTATACACTCTTGCAGATATAAGAGTTCTTAATTTAGTTGACCAAATGAACACAAATTCTGTGTTGAAAAGATACAAGAGGCAGGTTACTACAGGTCAGAAATTATAAATCCATTTTCAGATTACGAATATATAGCAGACAGTGTGCTCAAAGCATGGTCATCGTGGTCTAACTTAGGTATGAAGATGGAATAGCTTACGTCCTGATTTCTATTCCATTAATACTAAAAATTCGTGCAGATGGTTAATATCATTGGCAGCCACAGGATTGGTCCTTATATGCCTCTAGTCCATCACACTCACTCAGTCTGTTTGGGAGACAAAATGGTAGCCGTTCATTTATTTATATCTCTATTTACTAAACCAGCGTCCCCTGACATTCACCACTGCCTATGGCCATGAGGCAAGAGAGCATATACACCATAGGATGCTGTAGAAATGTATTGAACTGTGAAAGAAAGGAGCTCTTTCTTCTTTTTATTTGTATTAAAGTAGTTCAGGTTTGAATCATTGGTGTTTTTTCAACAACGATGGATTATAATTCCCCTGTGTGCTGACTGGAGGTCCACAGGGACTTTTCTGCTCAATGTAACAGATTCGTTCACACTAATTAAATCCTCACAAGGACAGTAATGCATGACTTTTCTTCCCATAGGTTTAAACTAAGGTAATAATTCAACCCAGGCCTTGTGTGCCTCATTGGCATTATAAATCCTGACTTAAGTCCCTGAGTCAAGAATCTGTATCTTCAAACAGGAAATTTTGTTAACCGAGTAGATCATTGGGTCAATCTCAACCTTTAACCTTTAACCTTCTCAAACATGTTTGAAACATTAAATAAGTCTAATACCCTCTGTGAGTGTTCCCCTTTGTGTGTCATGATCAATAAGACGGGCAAACAAAATGACTCCCTTGAGAATCCCAGCAATTTTTGTGCCAAGCAAGAAAAAGCTTTGGGAAGCCACTCTCTGCCCTCTTTCATTGACTACAGTAGTGTTTGCTGAACCTTGGCGTGGACATTATTTTCAGGTCATGCCACGCAAAGAAATGTTTGTTGATTTGGGGTGGGGAAATGTAGGGAAATTCCTCCTTGAGAATATGAGAGAAGAAGAGAATGTGGGTGAAACAAACGTAAAACCTCATAAATTCTAAAGCTATGTGCTATAAAATATGACAGCTTCCTGTGTAAAATACTATATGTGTTACATTGGTCAGACCCTCATGGTGACGTTTTTTATTTGTCTTTTGTATATGTTGAGCTGTCTGGTGGTCAGAGCCCAAAAGTTGTTGAATGGCTCAGTAAAGTGTTTTTACAATCTCTTCCTCCGTCTGAACTTTATCAGGGACAAACTGAATGACTCGTATACCCCGTTCAATAAATGCTTAGTATATCTATATATGGTCTGATCTGTTTGAAATATACAAAATAGTTTGGCCCTGCTGTTTATCAGAACCACACGTAATAATACCAACTTGGATACTTTCCACTTGCAACAGGAACAAACTCTCTGTAGTCGCATGGAAGCGCAAACAGTGTAGGGTTTTTGGTCTTACGCCTGTTTTTGGGTGGACCTCACCCACAGTCCCCCAGGGGCCCTTACCATGGAACCAATTAGTGGTTGAGGCCCTGCATTAATCCTAAGGGGAATGTCTTTCCTCCAGTGAGTTAAATAAGGACATGATTGGTCTGGACAATAATTCCTTGAATCAGAGATTAAATGGATTAGACATGGCTGGACAGTCAGCAGAAGAGAAATACTTTTCACACTGAGTTTGAAATTCATTTTTTGATGTTTCGATTTATTTGTGCCTATGTGTCTCTTGTAGACGAAGTTCAGGAATGAGAGAATTATGGCTCATGAAACATGCACCAATAAGTATACATGTTAAAATGAAGATAGGAAGCACATTTAGTAACATACTGCACAGACTGAGACTTGTGTTGCACTTGTCTTATTAATGCTTGCAAATACATCTGCAATTTTAAGATAGTATTTTGCATTAGTCAAACCTAATGGCGTGGACTTAAACACCGGCTAGATAGAAAATGTCAACCGGCGTAGATTTTTCAGATTTGATTGTTCATTCAGCTGTCAAAAATCGTATGTTCACTCAAAATGACTGATGGCTCTGAGGCAGGTGTTCGGCTGTGTCTAACTGTGTTAAAATACCTCCACTGGCTGTCACATTTTTAAATTAGTAGTTGATATTCAAATGAATTGTTTAACATTTTGGGAAACACTCTCTCTCAGTTTCTCAGAGTAAGATGAGAAGATCGATACCACTCTCTTACATTTAGTTTAGACAAACTGGAAGCAGGGAAAACAGCAGGCCTGACAATAAGTTTTAGGATTTAAGTCCCATAAAACTTGTTTTTGCATATCAGTTCTGTAACATTCAGAGGTGCTGGTCGGAGGTGTTACCTTTAGACAGAGCCAGGATGTTTCCACCTGCTTCCAGTCTTTATGCCAAACTTAAGATAACCAGCTGCTGACTCTATTTTCATAATCAGAGCGTGGATGTGAGAGTGGTATCAATCTTCTCATCTAACTCTCAGCATGAAACTTAATGAGCGTTCTGTTTGTCTTTACAAACATGTGGCGAATGTAATACCCCGTTAAGTAATCTGACATTTAAGAGAACAAGTGAGAGCGAGTTTAGGCTCTCTCATTTCCTCTTATGCTCCTAAAACCTTTTCCCTAGAGGAACAAAGTCTCCAGGTATTGTTCCACACAGATTACAGGAAAAATATAATGAGGGGGTGGGTGGGGGGTGGGAAGTACAGTTTGGGCCAATAGCACAACTTGAAGAACAAGAAGAAGAAAACTGGGAATCCAGGAGTGTGGAGGGGAGATAGAGTTATTCTAACAGTGTTTGACTGAACAAAGTGGTGTACAATATCAAACAGGGGACAGGATCCAAGACAGTTAGAGGGTTATCCAAATGTGAACTCGCTCTGCCTGGGAGTGACAGGATACAGGAAGACAGATGTCACAGACTGAGGAAACCAGTCATGATTAATCGAACACGCAGACTCCCACTTTCCAAAACAAGGCACTGAACAGAAATGACATTTACATTACATTTCGGGGATGGACCTCTAAGACATATGTAAGAAGTGTTACGTCATCATCTGAGGTTTATTCCAAGTACTCAGTGTTAAGGAGTTTAGGGATCAAAGCCACCATGCCCAGATGACACCATAGCTGATCACTCTGTGGAAGGTAAATGATAATGTCATTATGCAAGTTAGGCCAGAAATTGACACATTTTTTCATCATTTATAAAATCAATTTTTCTGTATAAGCAGAGTCCACAAAGGGTGCAATGTTCATTCAACCCCACTATCAGTCCCGTAAGTGTTGGAGGGTGCTGACAACATACAGACCATTTTTCAATTCTTAGAACCTTATCAGAAGTGAGGCTGAACATGTGAGGTTAGTCCTGCGAGTTGCTGAAGGGATAAGGCTGTAGGTCACAAAAATCACATGAGCCTGTTCAACTGGAAGCATTAATGTGCTCAGCAAATTTCATGCTAATCTTAGGTGCACTCTTGATAATTATCCTAGAGATGTGCTTCCTCAGTTTTAGGACAATGTGCGCATAAGATTTTGATATCTCTCTAGCACAAGTGGAAATTTCAGTCCAACAGTAGCACCAGGAGAAGGGTCAGGTCATCAAAACATGTGAAGTCCAAGAACATGAAAATTGATGTTCATGGAAAGCTGCCAAGATGCATTGTCATGCAACAGTGTGTTTTTAAATGGACAAAAGGTCAGAGGGTTCAACCAAGATCTGTAGAAATCTTTTGGTGCCATGAATATGTATAGCACATTTTATGATAATCTGCCCTGAAATTAATGAGATTGTCATAGACTAAAGAGCTGGATGGATGGACTGCAAATCAAAATTCTTTAAGGCTCAAAAGCAATATGAGAAATCATCACGCATGCATCTATTGTTTCATTTGTGTTATTTAGAGCCAAACATATGGATTTACTGCTTGGATTTGTTGGTGCATCATGAGTCTCATGGACTTTTGTGAGAGAGCTCATTGTGATGTACAGTGCACCTTCACTGAAGGTCAGAGTTCTGGAAACTATCATCACTTCCCTTAGTGACGTTAGCGCAGACCTGGACACACACACACAGACACACACATTTGCGAAGACCCTTGGAGAACTAAACACACCTACTTATCTCAAAAGCCTGTTTATGATCCATGCTCTATCATAATGGTTATATTATTCACAAACCTAAGCCGACCTCCCACTGCACTGTATTTCAACTAAACTGCCTCGACTCGTGGTAATTTTCAAAGATAACTCTGGCAAACTCATTACACAGCAAGAGATGCCTGAAAGAATGTGTTTATCTATTGATGACAGATGTCTGAAAGAGCATTGATTATTTCACTGCTGTAATCTAGTGTAAGTGTGACATAACTGAAGGTCAAGGACAGAAATGTTGTAAAATATTGAGTGAAAAATTCTGCACCCACAACACATGACTGTTCTGAGTATCATGTGGTGTCAGATAGTATTTAACTTTTTATCCAGCCTATGTTATGTGCCTGTAAAACATTCATCCACAGAATTAATATGTGAATACCATTTGTGTGTGATGTGAAATCTTTCCCCCTGCTGTTTAGTTGTCCGGTGCTTTTCCAGTCCAACATGTTTGGAGGTTATCACTTTAAATAGCATGATTTTCTTAACATGCAAATGCTTTTAAAGTACAGACTCAGTACAAGTGGGGCTGAGGCACAAAGAGGAGCAGAAAAAAAAAAACATTTCCACCCCTTGGTGACTGATCTCTTCTCATCTCTCTGCTATTTTCATATGTTACTGGTAGCGTTTCAGTTCCAGAACAGACAGTATGTTGACAGCTGAACATGAATGTTGATCCTGTCTGAGAATTTGAATAGTACTTCAGATACATGAACACTTCAATGAATAGCAGCCTGTTTTAGTCTTTGCATAGCATCACTCCTCATTTCCAAAAACATCTATTTTGATGCGGTATAGCGTGGCGGTTTGTTTGTGTCCTGCAGGATGTGCTCTCAGGGTCGTGGGTGCAGGTTCATAAGAGAAATAGGAGGGAATGTTCTGTAGTTTAACCTTCAGATATTTATCATAGAATATCATATCATGGAATTACTTAAACATGAATGTTTTTGATTTTATGTTTCTGCAAGGGCACAGCCACAATTTTTAGCTTATGCTGTAGTCAACTTTTTTATGTTAACAACATAGCAGGCAGGAAAAGCCCATCACAATAACACTTCATGGTTTCCTCACGACAAGGAGAGCTATAAATGTCAATCATCCCAGTCAGTCATTGTGCACTGAATTTAGTTTAACTTCCTTCTAACTTTACGAGTCCAAGTAAGCTTCACCTGTTTTTAATGTGATCTAGTCTGACAGGCAAAGGTTGTACTGCAGAACTAAATGTCTTATCTTAACTTTGACTTTAACTCTTTCTTTCTAAATTAGTGTGTGCGCACAGGACTACTCCTGCAAGACGCAATGCTGCAGCTAAAAGTCAGAAAAAAGTCTTTTCTCGTTTGCAGCTTTTGCCTCTTGCTGCCTTGCAGCAGCGGCGGCTGCAGGGACAATGTGTTCAAACTCTCCGGAGCTCTCAGCACCCTCCTCAGGCTGGCTGTCTGATTGGCTGAGCACTGACCATGATGTCATCACTGCACGTTATAAGGGCTCTGACAAATAGCCTGGGAGACACATTAGAAGAAACACTGCTCAACTGAGGGACTGAGTGAGTGAGAGAGTGAGTGAGAGACACGGAGATTAAGATAGACAGACAGTAGACAAAGAGTAGAAAGGACATGTGACAGTGAATACTTTGCAGGAACTACCTGAACACTCACATTTCTACTTTGTATGGGAGGCAGGAGACAAGAGAGCTACCTGTGGAGGTTTGTGCTTTTATTGTTTGGTTGGCTTGTTTAATATGTTTTACAAACTGTGCTTGCTGAAGCCTAACAGGATGTGATGGGTTTGTTTTGTGGTGTTGCTGCTGTATTTTCTGTTCATATTTTTTGTGAAGATAAAACCTACAGATACATCAGTGCAAATTTGTTAGTGCTAATTTTTACATGCAAATCATTTCTATAAAGAGTGATAGTCTTCTTATAGTTTTTGTTCTCTGTTCTTATCAGGGCTCTTTGATAGATTGAAATTGTGACAGCGTGTGTGTGTTATGTTTGTTATCCACATATGGTGTCTTCAGATGGGAAGTACAACCCCCCCAGGGTACCTCAATATGAGTAGAGAGATGGTCACCACGTCAGACCCGGCTAAGCAAGAGGAGAGTTACAGTGAGGCTACGATGATCCTGCTGGGCATGATCATGTCCTTACTCGTCTTGTGCATTGTCTTTGGCAACATCTTGGTTATAACAGCCATCGCTCGATTCCAGCGTCTCCAAAATGTCACCAACTGTTTCATCACCTCCCTGGCCTGTGCTGACCTGGTCATGGGTCTCATTGTGGTTCCTTTTGGTGCCTGTTACATCATATTTAAGACTTGGCACTTTGGTAGTTTCTGGTGTGAGTTCTGGACTGCGACCGACGTGCTCTGTGTGACTGCCAGCATCGAGACCCTGTGCGTCATAGCTATAGACCGATATTTGGCCATCACTTCTCCCTTCCGCTACCAGTCCATGCTGACCAAGTGCAGAGCTCGCATCGTGGTCGTGCTGGTGTGGGTGATCGCTGCCTTGATATCTTTCCTGCCCATCCACATGAAGTGGTGGATATCAGATGATGAGGAAGCTAAGAGGTGCATAGAGGACAGTAACTGCTGCGAGTTCTACACCAACATGGCTTACGCCATCACCTCCTCTATCATCTCCTTCTACATCCCTTTGGTCATTATGGTTTTCGTCTACAGCCGCGTTTTCCAGGAGGCCAAGCGCCAACTGAAGAAGATCGACCAAAGCGTTGGACGTTTCCATAACAGCGACAACAGCAACCTCAAATCCCTGGAGGCCAACAACGGGCGGGGCAACAAGAAGGCCAAGTTTTGCCTGCGGGAACACAAAGCCCTAAAGACACTGGGCATCATCATGGGGATCTTCACCCTGTGCTGGCTGCCCTTCTTTCTGCTCAACGTGGTGGTGGCCATATGGAAGGAGCAGCACAACGACCTCACCTTCAGGATACTTAACTGGATAGGTTACGCAAACTCTGCCTTCAACCCGCTCATTTACTGCAGGAGTCCTGAGTTCAGATATGCATTCAAGGAAATCCTCTGCATGAAGAGGAACCGCCTCAGCAACCCGGGGCCTGTGAATGGATACATCTACAGCAGGCACAGCTGGCAGAGCGAGCAGCAGGGGAGGAGTAAGGGCAGCTCGGAGGACAGTGACGCCAATGAGGGGTGCCTGGGAAAGGGAGCGGGGGTCTGCAGTGTTGTGGACAGAGCAGTGGACCCCAACGGGAATTGCAGCAAAGGCTTATCATCTGTAACGACTGTCCTTTAAACTGGGATCCCTGAGACTTCTGTCGACAGGGTGATCCAGTCATGTTTACACTGCTATCATAAACTTTTTCCAATTGACTGATGAAGGTAAGACCAGTCAAACTGACTGGCACAGTCTCTGGAGACAGCTTTAAAAAAAAGTTCAATTGAGGAAAGTATTTCTCTTCCTCGTTCAGCACATTAAATAAATACTGTAGGTAGATCACTTTTTTTTTTCTTTTTTTTTTTTACATTTATCATGTTTAATTTCCATCTACCTCATCACAGCTTTTTCAATATTTGACTGACTGACCGAAACTAGTTCACACAGACTCACTGTCCATGTGCAGTATCTTAGCTTTTTATTTACAATTTGAAATGGTCTGTACGATGTATAATTGCAAGCTATCTGGCTCCAGTTGAATTTGTGGGCATGTTTTTTATCTCAGAGTTCTTGGCAAAAGATCTCACAACTTACTTGCATAAAAATGTTTTTGAAATTCAGATTTCTAAAACATTCGAAGCCTGTTGTTGGGGGCTGTAAGTTCCATTCGGGCATGCCAATTCAGCATGGACAGTGAGTTCTTATTTCCATCACAAAATGGACGAGAAGTAGAGAAGGATCAAACTTGATGCCTCTTTACTGCTTTGTTTGACGAAATACATTCCAAATCAAGCAAAATTATAATTTGGCTTCATTATTGTTTCCATTTTTTTTGGACGGATTTGTCTCAGTGTGAAAGATGATCAACAACAGGTGTGGCAGAACCTCTCTCTCTCTCTCTCTCTCTCTCTCTCTCTCCGTCCTCACTGCCCAGTAATGCTGTGAGGCCCCTGTTCCCTGCTTCAGTATTTGACTGCCTGTTGCATGGGAGGTTCTGCTGCCTGCAGATAGCACCAGAGATATGAAGTTATCTACAAGTCGCTGTTGCGAGCTGAGAAACGCCTGGGGCCATCCTCTATTAGTCATATGATAAAACTACCAAAAAATGCATATGCTATATCAAGCAGTTTCTCACTATCAGCCCTGAAGATATGTAATATCTTTCTGTGCAAAGCAGATGACATAATGGTTAATGTGGTTAATCCTGCATATTGACCTTTAAAGCTTGCAGCTGTTGAATGAATTCAAGTGCATTTTTTAAGTCTGCTACTGCACAGCCTACCAGTCATAACTTGCATTCAGTCCAAGGGTTCATTTGCACAACATCTAAATCAGTATTTGGTACACTATCTTGCCATTACATAAGGCAAACTATTTGTCTCCTTTCCCCTCTATGTGCTGGCAGCAACAGTTGTCTCCTGTGCTGCACAAACCGTCTTTGTTCATTGCATTTTCTGGTTGCTGTGTTTCAGGATCTACACTGTTTACTGAAATCAGAGAAGCCGTTTCCTTAGCCATGGCACACGGGTACAAACCACATACAATAATAAACAGTGTGTTGAAATAGCCAAGTGATAACAAAGTTCCAGGCCTTAGATGTGCTGGTGACTTTTCAGGCCAATGAATGGAGATGAGAAAACAGCGCACCTTTGTCGCTGACATTTCCCAGAGTCTCCTCACTGTAAACTGATGTCTCGTACTTTATGAAATCGGTCTAACATTCGGATAAAGCACTGCAGTGAGTGGTGCCTCAGCTGCTCCAGTTGTTTCAGTCAGTCTAGTTTAGACGCCGCTCGGCTCACAGTCTCCAGGAAATGCCTCAGTCCAGCTGAGCCCAGCCCAATAAACATGAATAAATCCATTATCTCCACCGTTTAGCTGGTGCATCAGATAACTGCGTCTTAAAAACAACACCGAAACAGATTAGTAGATTACAAAGGACGCAGTTCCCCATTTGCAGCTTGTGATGAGATCACCCGGGCCAACCTGAAATGAGACTCTCTGTCTTATCACCCGTCTTAAGATCACAGACTCTTGGGAATGTCAGTTTTTTGACTTAGGCAAGCATTAATGGAAAATGAGCACTTTGCATGCAGGGGCTTGAGTTGGAGAATTCACACACTTTTCCCCACACTGAGTGGCTTGCAAGATCATTACTTTCAATAGGACCATTGGAGGTGTTGCTGCAGATGTATCCCCCCTTTCCCCAGTCTGTTTGGCAATCTCTAGTATGTTCTGATCAAAGTGACAGCAGCTAAATGTGGCTCCTGAAGGCAGGAGGGGGAGCAGGGAATCTCTGCCAGTCTAAATTGGTGTGAGTGACTTGTGTTTTAGTACACGCAGCGTCGCCTCTTGTGGAAGGTCGGCTGACACTGTCAAAACTGTGAACTTTGTTCCCTCAGAGGAATGTCTACGTACTGTATCGCCAGGTTTGGTCAGCACTGTTGTCATAGACCTTAGGAATAGACGTAACCACGGTGTCATCATACGTCAATGTTTGCCATGTGAAATACAAGCTTTCCACTATGTTTTTCTTTTTTCTGTTTTTCTTTTTCATGGATTTACAGCAAAAGTAAATGCAGGGGTTGAATGTCATAACAAATTTTCTCCAGGTTTTTTTTTTTTTTTTTTTAACATTTTCACTGTATAGCATGCACAAAGCACAAAATAGATAAAGACTCCAGACCAAGATTTTGACACATGACTATTTATTCACTCACAGTTAATTGACGCATTGATGAGTCACTGCTGGATTTCAAAAAAGTCTGTATTAAACACATCTGTCATTTTTAGAAGCACTTCACAATTTGATCGTTTGCATGTCTGCTATATATTATATTACCACTATATTTGTGGTGATGTGTTTGTGGACTGTGGTGCCTTTTCCTTTCAAACTGATCTGTCCAAGTGGAGAAGTTGTGTACTATATATCTACTTTGCTGCCTCCTGGCAGTGGCCTCTCTTTGCACCTCAGCTGCCAGAGTTATTAATGGTTACTAGTACATGAAAATGCTTGTATAATAAGGAATGTTCATGCTTTCACCTCCTCATGCTGAAGAACATAACACAGTTATGTCCAAGGAGTCTGGAGTGATTATCCGACACTACAAACATTCCAAGTACAGCTGATGATTTGAAATCATAAACAATGTGTACTAATGCATACGATGAATATTCAGTGGTCCCATGAAAAAGCTTTTTTTCAAAAGTTGATTCCAGGTGACAGATGGGTCTTTGGGGATATATTAAAATGTGGCACATACATGTATATTTTCAATGTAAGAGAATATTATTTCTGTCACAGATGGATGTATTTTACCTAATGAAGGCTCAAGTGGTGATGATCCATTACCACTGATCCATTATTGTTCCATTCTAATAAAAATCCCGATGATGAACTTAAAGCAGCACTGTAGAGCACTTTCAGGAAGCATTTGTAGAATTTTTGAACAACCGAATCCACATTCGAGTTCATGAACTATAAACAATTAATAGCTGGAGAGCCTGTTCTCTTGTACCATAATATTTTTGTGGAAGTCCTCTTTCCTGTTTGTGAATAAGACTGAAGAGAGACTGAAGAGTCATGAGAAATGATCGCTGCAGAATCTCAGCACAGACGTTGAAGGTGGACTATTCTGATAAAATTGATGTATATGAATGTGAATTTTTTCTTTTTTTAATGAAACTTAAATATAGCTTTGGCTGTCATATGAAAAGTACACCTATATGTGAAGCTTTTTTTTCATGGCCTGAGTGAAAAAAGTCATCACTCAGCTGAATGTTTACTAAATGTTTCCAAGCTATTTTCGCACAAGTTTTTGTCACTGTTAAGATAATGAAGCCTGTTACAACATGTGGTGTCCTGTGGTATTTATGAACAAGCAAGTGTATGTGCTGTAATATTTGTATTGAAATAAATTATGTACATGTTGCATGTAGTTTCATCATTGCTGTCTCCCTTATGATCATAAAATTGCACAACAGTGATCCTTAACCTAAAATACAAGGGGGAAAAAAATGAAGAACAAGGTATGAGACATCTGTATAAACCAAGCCTGCACACTGACAGCAGTTAAGTCTATTTCAGTATGGGAAAACGAGTCATCAACAAGTGATCCAGATGGAATGATGGACAGCAGGGAGATCGTGATATTCTGAAAATGTTTCCATTCTCCTTTTGAAGCTGCACGTCTGCTCAATGCTCCAAGTAATCATAGATTATACAGAGCACCTAATTCTATCCCAGACATCCAAGGGAGGACGACTGTAGAGATTTATAGAGCCATAAAAATGTCACGAGGAGTGGAGGAAATTTTTAAGGTTTCTTTAAAGCATAAAATATGTTCATCTGCTGAATTAAGACGTAAAACCTTGAGTAGCTATCTTGGTTAGGAATGCAAACCATCATCAGAACAACATATGTCACAACTTTTGCAAATCAGTTAATACATTGGGATTGATTCACAGTGTGCAGTGAATTTAAGTTGACAGTACATCATACAAATATTAAAGCGCATTATTACTATATACACTCATCAGTCATACTCACACATAAACATTTACACTTACATACAACCAGGTTTACATTTTAAAATGCCATTAGTTACTTCAGCGACTCCAGCCCAGTGTACAGGTTGTCACATTGAAAGAGTATTTCACAAACTAATTTTTTATTAACATTTAACCAAAATTAATGATCTTTCCCTAACCTTAACTAACGTGCTTTGTTGCTCAAACCTACCCACAGATGTGAACCTTGATTCTGGTGTTACAACCCTGCACGCCCACCATCAACATTGTTCATATGAGTTTGATTGACTCTATGAAATGTGGTGCAGGCATGAAAGATAATTGTGCTAATTAATCCCCATATTCTTGAATCCTCCAGATTAAACTTTGTGATTATTTCATTGACTGCTGTGATCATATGTTGGGTGCTTAGCTAGAAATGAGAAGTCAGCATTTGTCTACTTCTGTCTGAAATCAAGGAGCCATTATTTCAGTTATCATTGTAAACTGGAGGGTGGCAAACAGTCAGTTACAGTGAGCAACACTGTGATCTGTGAACTACTGTAAGCTCTGAAGTATCAGCCCTAGACCTAGTTATGATTATGCAAACAGTCTTAAAGCTATTTTATCAAACCTCCTGTTTTCTCCATGCAGAGGCATCTTCGATGCAAATGCCTCCACTTTGGTACACAAGAGCTCTTCACCTCCCATCGCCCTCTAATCCAAGCTTTCCCCTGCAGCGTCAAATTGTTATTTCAGTCTAAGTCATGTCAAATGCTCCGTGTCTTTCAGGGGTTTAGACGTGCACTGAGGGTGATCCACAGGGATGTGTGCAGACAGAAGTCTGAGAGATCTGGCGCGTGCTCTCTGGAGCTTGATGGCCAATTTTCAGTACTGACAGAGAAACTTCAAGAATTCATATCAAACTTATTTTGCCAACAGCGTGTTCAGGCTTTCAAATATAAGTCCATGCATATCTATCATCAGCCTTCACAGACTCAGATCCCTAAGAGCATGATAAAATAGCTATGTTCCCATATCTAGACCTACCATGTAGTCTGAGTCACAGTGGTAAGAAAAAATAAAACAGGGAGGGAAACTCTCTGGAAAGAAGGTCCTGTTTTTGTACGGGATGTGTATTTTCTCAGATATGTTAATCATGGCGGTGACATACTGCGTACTGAGTGTGAGCATGTGAAAACGTTGTCTCTGATATATCGATAAGTCCCCTGGCACTTTGGTGCAGTGGTACAGTGACAAAGGCACCAAAATGTCTGCAGTCCCCTCACTCCCAAGGGCCTCTCAAGCATGTGTGTGTGTGTCTGTGTGTGTGTATTTCAGAGTGTGGATGCATGTGCAGGCATTGGTGCATCTCAAATCATAGCTTGTCCACATCTGAAAAACTAGCTCCACCTGACCCGAGGTTATAAAAGCAAATATGACCTCAAAAGATGTGCTTCATTCGGTTTTTCAAGGCCAAAGAAAACGCAATAAAACACATCTTTTAAAAATGTTTCACTTCACAAATATGCGAACATATTTGCTACTCATGTCACGACCACAAACTGAGTACATTAAATTTTCTAAGTCTCTGTATCAAACTAATTTTCTGCAGCTGGCTGTGTCTAAGCTCAGAATATGATAGAACATTTCCTTTGACAGGTGATTTATGGTCTGTTCTGTAAGACTCAAACCTTGAAGATGAAGACTTGGAATTGTGCAGCGTCAGCTTGTTTCCCCGAGTCCCTCTGGCTACGAAATAGATCATAGTTAAAGAAACAAATCCATGTTCACATGCAGTGCAAATCAATTGTTAAAAATACCAAGATATAAATGGGATAGATGTGACATTAGTGATGGGAAACTAGTATAGGATGTAGGGGTCAAAGGTTATTCACGTGATGAATGAAAAGCACTTTGGGACACATGAGCATAAACGTTATGGCCAATAGCTTCTTCTTCCTTTTTCTTCTTTAAAGCTACAAAATCCTGCTCCTTTTTTTCCAACTCTTCCTCAGACTGTCAACCCAACTTGCTCTTGGCAAGATCCACATAAACTCACTGATCGCAGTGATTCCATTAAAATGATTTCATTTTTTGTTTGCGTCTGTATTTCCTATTTTCCCCTGTTTCTTTCTAAGTTGATGACTATACGGTTCAGGTGGCTTCTGATTTCTTTTATTCCAGAGACCAAAGGAGGCCAACACGCAGACACAGTCCAGTACACCATGAACAGAGCAGCTCCTCTGGATAGACTGGCTACAAACTGCATACATCTGTTTGTGGTTTTCCATAATGAAAAATGCATTCAGACTTTGGTTTTAGGGGGTTTTAAGTAACTGTATGGGTCACACACATTAACTCAGCTGCTTCGTGTCAGTGGGGAGTGTTGTTCTACTTAATTTCAAATGTCAGCCTCATTTTTCCAGTTTTATTAAATTTTTTTCTTCCTCTTTTTCTCCCTCTGAAAGTGGATGACTTTGGGTTTAGATCTGAATAAACTGGCACATTGACACAGGATGCAGGGTAATGATGCCACTTAAAATGTGCCTAAGCTTTGACTTTTTCTTTCTCTCCTAATGGCTCAATTATCTGACAAAATAACAGTCATAATTTGCTTCCAAATAATCAATTTGACTCTGAGCCAGCTCTAGTATATTGTATTCTTAATGGTAAGCAATTGTATTTGCTGATGGCTTCGTTAAGTAGCACTTTTACCACCTTTGTAAAGCCTTATGTAATGCTGCAGTATAGTTCTGTTTGGTTAGTGTTGTATAGTTTAGCCTGCTCTAAGCTGCAGGAATTAGCTTTTGAAGGATGTATTCATCAGCCAGCACCCTCACTGTTGTTCATACATCAGCAAGACTGCTGAAGGCGAAAGCTTACATTAATCATGCACCTCTTTGTTATCACAATTCACAAGGCTGCTCCGTTCCCAAAATTGATGCATGGGAGCAGTTTGACGAAATGCAGGCTGTCACTCACAGGTGGATGTGTGTAAGCTGGCGATTTCCGTTCGAAAATGTTCCTCTTTTTAAATAACTTATATAGCCAACAGAAACAGAAACACATTAAGGTGTGATTGTCACATATTTGTAGTGTCCTAACAAGAGTGGAAATTCCTTGTTCCGACCCGTCAATGGCAGACTTGTCAGGCCTCGTCACTCCTCTCTTTATTCCTCTGACACCAGAACAATCCCCTCCAGCGTTCCCTGACATGCTCTCAGTGTGTTTACTAAATGAGAGACAAAGGTTCTTGTCATTTGAGTAAAAGATGCCTAATAAGGAGCTGCACATAGATAAAGTGAGATACAAGCGGACACTAACAAGTGTCTGTGTGTGTGTGTGAGAGAGAGAGCACGTGTGTGGTTTTATGGGCTTATGGTTAATGTCCTGTGGCAAAGAAATATTCAGGAGTAAACCCTGACTCAACTGAGGAGCACAGCATGTGAAGTGGAAGCTATGAATTGAATTTAAAACTCATCTCAGGCCAATAGTAAATACTTAGCATAGTGTATTTCATTACATTCATGTCTGTTGTTGCTGCTTTATGAGGACAAATTGTTTCCTCATGTCAAGCCAAAAGAAGTCAGATTAACAAAGAATAAGTCTTGCAAGGCCGACTGTACATGAAAGGAAAAGGACAAAAAGACAATATCCACTCCAGCAACAGTCTGCTCACCCTGCTGCCATCTGGCAAGCAATACAAAAAGTGGCTGCTTCGTACCTACAGACTACAGAGCAGCTTCTGTCTTCAGGCTGTGAGACTCCTCAATCCATCCTCCACACTCCACCATGAAAATACTTTTCTCCTTTGTGAGGAGCACAAAGGGACTCCAGCCTGCATTTTGTTTTACGACCTTGTGACAAACAAATGAACCTTGAAAAACCTGTGACAAACTTCACGTACATCAAGTGCAAAGAAAACTATGTTCAAGCAAGTTCAAATCCAAGAAACTGGAAAGACCTGCTATCAGAACAATATACCAGACATTTACAACTTCATATTTAGGTCATGACCAGGGAGAAGAGACAGGTCCTGTCAACAAGACCTGTTCTAATGAAAATTTGTACCGGCAGAGTGAAACCAGAGTTTCTCCTGCTGCCAGAACTTTCATCACTAGCTGCTATAGCTGTTCACTTTGACCTTATTGAGGTTACAAGAAGACACTGGGAATGTGGAAAATGTTTCATTTCGCTGTGAGATCATCTTCACTGGGGCAGTCAACCTGAGACAGTAACTTTTCCTTCATATTAAAGAAAGCACACACGCCTCAATTACTCATGATGGAACAAATTGAGAAATTATGTAGTGTGTGTGTGTGTGTGTGTGTGTGTGTGTGTGTGTGTGTGTGTGTGTGTGTGTGTGTGCGTGTGTGTGTGTGTGTGTGTGTGTGTGTGTGCGCGTGGTTGCGGTGGATGTGATAAACTCATCCACCTGTGCATCAGGTGAAGGATAATGTAGCCGCAGATGAGAGTTGGTGATCCTGGGGAATGAAGAATGAGAGGTTTGATGGAGAAGGACAGTTGTATGATGTCCTGAAGTGGACAGCAAAGCATGCATGTTAATCAAATCAGGGTACTGAAATTGGTAGGTTCCTAATGAGATTTTTTTTTCTAAGTTGTTTAAATGAGCATTTGCAATAATTTAATAAGACTGCTCACACTGTGTGAAGATCATGGAAGTTTTCACTGTGCACTGGTGTGACCATGACTCTGACAGAAACAGGGCCAAAGTTCTCTAAAAGGGCAACTTTGTGGTTGTCCTTACGGTTTGGAGATTGGCTCCAGTGCTCTCTCTCTCTCTCTCTCTCTCTCTCTCTCTCTGACATTCTGTCTTGTTATTTTTGCAAACTGATAATGAAGTAAATCATTCTTTAAAGGTCACTGCTCTAAAATTGATGAATAGGTCCAAGAATTGTGTTGCCTCCCTGAGAACTATGATTTGAAAATTTTCTTGCTATTTGTGTTATTGTGTTAACTGTTCGTACCTCAGAATAATCCAATGACACCAACATACACACGTGATATATATGTGTACTTGCATGTAGAGTGTATGTAGTCTATTAGTCAGTCAGTTGACCACATTCATTTTTTCCTTTCTCCACCCACTTTTCCTTTTCTTCCTACTTATGTCATTGGTTTGCAGGGCTGTGAATGTCACGGGTTCAGTTTTTTGCTGGACCCAAGAGCAACACACAGATGAGGGGGACTGAGAAAAAAGGATTTATTAAAGACAAAAACTCCAGGACTTACAGAGAAAAAACAAAAAGGTGACCATCTAAGGGAAGTCCAAAAGGTGAGGAGCTCTTCAGTGGCTGAAGGGTGGAAGGTGGGTGCTGAGGCTAGCTGGTGGAGACGTGAAGGAAGGTGAGGACCAAGCATTGGACAACAAAGGGGGACACTAGAATACTACGACATGTAACACCAAGCACAAGAAATCACTTGGAACACAGGACAAGAGAGAGGGAAGGAAGTGAGGGGACGATCCAGCAGCTTGCAGGTGGAACCCGAGAGCTTTTAAAGCTGCCGGTCGTTAGGTGGAATGAGGGACAGCTGAGAGAAGGGAGAAGGGACCCCAGCACCTGCAGGCCACACCTCCAGCCACTGAACAAAAAGACAAAGCCAAAAACACTGGAGAAATAGACTGAAAAATGCACTGAAAATAAACCAGCAAAACACAAGAGAACCAAAACCATGACAGTGAATTTTGTTTTATTCAGTAGGGGGGTGGGGGGGGAATGAAACTCTGCATTCACACTCGGTCTACTTTTAGCTTAGTTTACATTACAGTGGCATGTGCATTTTTAAAGACAATTGCCTCAATACACAAGATAATAAATGTCTCAAACAGAACATTTGTAGACAATGCAACTTTGTTTGGACAAAAATTTGGACTCTCAGTTCAATTCAGCTTAACTCAGAACAGCTTTTCCCTCCTCATGTCCTCATTTGTTTTAGGTCCCCGTGTCCTCAGTTGATATCTAGGTAAATATGGAAAAATTAGACACAGATGTATGCAACGCCTACACTTGAATAGTTTCTGCTTTTCAATGCACTTGGGCATTTTCAGGCAGCTTTTTGTCATAAGAGCTGCAGACATTTTGTTTATACAGATGGTGCATTAAGAGGAAGGAAGCCTATTCTATATTATTAGATTTTATTTTATATTGGCAACTTTTTGGCCTTTCAAGGTCCCTGTTGTCTAATATTTACTGGATGGGGGAGGTAAGGGTTGTGTGTCACAGTTACTATGTACTGTAGCTGAAATACTTACTTCTAGGTTCTAGAGACTAGTGAGATAAACCTCTTTGGTTTATAGCTCCATCTGTTTCCAAGCAGTGCTGTTTTTTTAGAGACTAGAGTTATCTCTCTATCTGAGGATGCCATCTAGGACAAAAGAGATTTACCAATCCCCTTGTTTCAGAAGTCAAAGGGTCGAGTATTTCATGGCAGAGACTATTTATAAAGAATTCACTTGCTGTTATGATCATCTATTAGTTAAACTGCCTTGGCTAAGGCTTCGAGAATCAATGAAACACCAATTTATTCACTCCCTCCAATGCAAAATATATTAGACCTAAAATTCATTTCATACCTTCAGGGTTTCACATATTCTTGGTGGAAAGTTTTTGGGTCACATTAGATTATTTAATCATGTGTTCTTCTGCTATTGATGTTAATGAGCCTCAAGTAAGTATTCAAGAGCATCAACTCGTTAAGCAAAAGGCCCCAGTGTCAATTTGAAAGTAACTCTGGGAATACTTAAAAAGGAAGAACAATTTGGTGCTTGTTTTGGCACAATTGAACGTGTTTTGAACTTGTGCTAAACTCATGCCTGTCGGGGGGGAAGGAAGAAGCCCTGCGACATTATCCAACATTCAGAGCATGTATGCAAACATTCCTTCCTTTGGCTCGATGCTTTACAACAGCCTAACCATCAGCAGTTCCTCTTTGTTTGGCCTCGTCTGAACTCTCACTCTAACCTGCTTTTCTCTGCCATTTTCCATTGTGCCAGTACCATAAAATGTACTGCAGTTAATATCTTATTACTGTAATTCAAGACGTACCATTAGACACACTATCCTCTCCAAGAGTGTGGATGAATTCAAGTAGCCCCATGTGCACCGACCAAATCACTACATATTAATGTCTGTAATTCAAACTCATCCTGTCAGGAAATGTAGTTTAATATAAAAGCCACACCTGTCTCTTACTCAGTGTCATCAGAGGACCTTCCTGCAAATGGACGTCACTATTGGACAAGGTGAACCCGAGCCCAAAGCGTGACTGAGAGCACACTTTCCATTATGTTCAGCTTGGACTGCTGCCATTGACAGGCTGATGACAGAAGTCTTTTCTCTTTCCTCTCGTCTCTGTCACCTGTTGAATGTGGCTGCAGGAGCTATAAGACAACACAGGCTGCAGCAGGAATTGTCTTTCACTGCCCACCTCTGGTCGAACTCAGGAACAACACCAGCACGTTGGCTTTTACAGCAAAGCATAAAATTGAGACGATAGCTCCCTCTTGTGGTCAATTCAACACATGACATTAATGTCCAAACAAATTTGTTGCTTCTTTTCTGCAAAAGCATAATATCAATTAACTAACAAGAAAGTATACACACACACACACACACACATACACACACAAATCAAGATATAAAATCAGCTAATTGCATTGTTGTGCATCATTGTTCTGTCTGTGTTTATGCTTGCCAGGTCCTAAAGATTAAAGATGTCAAGAAGCCAATGTGCTTCATTGATCCTGAATGAGGATGGCAATAAACTACATTGTAATTCTTGTAATGAAAAAAAATCTCAACGAACATGCAGGTGGTGGTTTATTTTGAGTCACATACACCCTATTGGCCCAAATACTCACTAAAGTACTGAATGCGTTCTAATCCATGACAGAAAATATTCCCCAAATAATTGCATGGTTTGCATTTTGCCTTGTTTGTGGCCTAGCAGATGTTGGCATTTAGGCAGATTTGTCCATCAGTTCAAGATTCAGACTGACAATCAAAACCAACAATGAATTGATCCTAAGAACAAGTATTGTCTGTGTATCCAAAGCTGATCCCTCATGTTTCCATTGTTGTCCAAAAGCACATCAGTGAACCACACTGGTGATATGTTTCTGTATTATTCTGAGCATCAGGACTGTCGTCTATTTTGAGTCACAGAAACCATCTTGCTGCTGTAAATACTCAGTAGCTCAAAAATGTGTCTAAATGGGAGAATACAGTCACCAATTCATTCTTTTTTCTTTTTGGAGCAAAATCTTAATTAAATTTTTCATTTTTACTGTTCTATTTCTTCCATCTTCTTGCTGCTGTTCAATGCAAATTTCCCCACTGTGGGACGAATAAAGGTTTATCTTATCTTATTTTATCTAAAAACAACAGTGGCAAGTCATTTAAGGAAATTACTGTGCTTTTTTTGTTTGTTTGCCTTTTATTGTTTTTTTTTTTTAAATTAAACTACTAGTGACCAGGGGTGGATCCAGAAAAAAAGTGTTATGGGGTGGTAAAAGGGGTGCAAGAATTTTTGAGGGGTGGCAGCATATAGCAGATGCATATATACTGAATTTAATCAGAGTTATCACAGTTTGATGAGAAATAGAAGATAGTATAATTTGCACTTAAGTATTTCCCTGGAGGGTCTTGGGGAAAATCTCTGGTTTTGGCTGCGCTGGCACCTCACATCTGGACTTGGATACGTCCAGAAGATGGAGGGGAGGAAAGATTCAAACTGCATTACATCTGATTTAATTATACAATATAGCAACTAGTGAAAACACAATCAATTTGGAACTGTCAGATTAGTTATAACCATCAGACTGTGTAAACACACACTTAAATTTTAGCCTGGGAGAGTATTTTCAGGTTTGACATGTGGATTAACATGTGAAACCATCTGACCTGAGAACAGCATGAAGTGTTGGTTGTGTTTTGCTTTTTGATTCACTTTTCCTCTCTTTCGTCTTCAGTCTCATTCTTGACCAAAAATCATTTATTTTCTTTTGTTTTATTTTGATTCTATTATTTCTTTTGTGTGTTGTTTAGTCATTAACATTTACTGTGACTTCTCAGAAGCAGACATGATTGGGACTGAGTCTGTCTGAATGTCTGTAGATTATTGGAAACATGAAGAATGACGTGTTCAAATTGAAGACCTTTGCGGGGTTGCTTCCAAACAGATAAAAATAAATGACAAACAACAACAAAAGCAAAAGCTAGCTGAGTCAGCTAGCTTTTCACGTACCTTTGTTCTGTTGAAGGTCATCCAGGTCCTGATCCTTGGAAATCGGTGAAATGGGTCCATGTCGCAAATTCGAGATGAACGACGCAAACGCAAGCGAGTTGACGAGAAATTCGGATTCGGTTTATTTGTTTGTTTGAACCTCACACACACTCATCACATTCACACTGTGTGGCATACCTTTGTTGAAGCCGGGATTGGATCCCGCGTATCCAGCTCCCCGGGCGACATCCTTGCCACTAGACTGTCTTCAGTACTGATCAACAGCAACAACTGGACTGAAGATCAAGACTGAAGGAGGAGTCTACAGGAAGTTCACCTCCATCCACCTGCAGAGAAAAACTTCAAGGAGCAGAGAATCTTGATTCAACAAAGGAAAAAGAAACATTTAAATCCACATTTGTATTTTCTGTCTCACAGGGAAGAATCAAATGCAACACACTTTGTCAGACTCAGTGAGCGTCTCCTCACAGGTGGCTGTCTGTTCTCTGTGGTTACCATGGATGTGATAGCTCAACATGTTAACATGAAGAACAGTGACGCTGAGATAATGGGTTCGAAACCTGATGTTTTTTTTTTCTTTTTTCAGCCCAACACAATCTGAGAAATAAACATTTCCATCCATAGTTTTAGAGATAAACCTGCCTGAGCACCATGAAGTTCTCTCTTTGTGGAAACTGAATAAGAAATAATCACAGTAGTAGTTTTCATCATCATATCTTCATCCTGTGTCTTTTGCTAAAACACATCCAGGGTCGTGCTTTCATGCAAGTCTCAGCATCTCCTGCTTATGGTCATACCACCTTGAACACGCCAGATCTCAGAAGCTAAGCAGGTGGGGCCTGGTTAGTACCTGGATGGGAGACTGTCTGGGAAGAGCTGCTGTCATTTTTTTTAACTTACTCAAATAGAGAATAACTGGAATTAATTAAAAAAAAAAAAATTCATCTCTTCCAACGGAGTCACTTGTCCATGTGGGACACCAGCGGCCACCGCGTCCTCAGCAGCCAATTTTTTCCGGCTCAGTAGCAGCTCCCGACCGTCCTTTCCCCGCAGCTCCTTCTCTGCCACTCTGGTCGTCCTGAGGAATATACCAACCCAGAACCAGTACCAGAACCCACACTGTGTAAACACACAGTAACATGTTAGCCTGGGAGAGTATTTTCAGGTTTGTGTGTTTATTTTGGCAAGGCTTTATTTTAGGCTGGCAGTTGCCACCCTGGTAGATCCTCCCATGTTAGTGACCTGTTTTAAAAGAAAAGATTAAAAGCAACAAGCCCCAGAGGACCTCAGGAAAGTATTAAAAAATGATCTAAATCATTGTTGGTTTTGGCTTTTTTGTTATATTGGTCGACAATATAGTGAGCATAGTGAGATTGCTGTAAATACAATTGTTAGTCTACCTTTGATGTTTTTTCTGATTTATTGTGTTTTCTTTTTCATATGTGCTGTCCAGTGTTGTGCTCTGCACCATATTTCTCCCGTATTTGAATGGACAAAAATCACAAATAAACACTCAGCAAACAAAATAAAAATTTTTATGTTTGAGTCATATCTTCCAGAGATACTAAAAATACATTTAGAAAAACATATATTACAAGCACAACCCACTGTAATAATCATAAAATATACAAAACAAAAGGCACATGCTTTAAAGTCACTATGTCTCTGAGAAGGTATTGACATCATCTATCCTACAATAAGTGCCACGTGGCTGGAACGTTGGAGTTTGCTGGTCAAATAACATGTGACCAGTCAAAGGAAATGTCAGTGAAGAACATAAAGTGCCACCAGGAGACTATGTGTAGACGTCATTTAAGTCCACGTGTTCACTGTGACCAGATTTATCTTTGTCTATGTGGTCAAAAGTAAACACTTAGAGGTTCATCAGTGTTCATGCTAACACCCTCTGCTTGTTCAGCATCAGACTGATTGGCATCTTTTAGAACAGGATCCGCAGGAGCGTCTGTTTCTTTAGCATGTGTGTTTTCCTCATCCTGGATATCAGAATCTGTCTTTTGAGCATCTCTTGTGATGCCACTCGTGTGATTGACAGCTGTGTGACTGGGTGGGCTGTGGGCAGTATCAACATCTAAGTCTCTTCCATCGGTTTGATTGTGGTGAGTTTGTAAAGTGTCCGTGGAGCTGCTGGAGTCTGAGATCTGCTCCTTGGCTGTGTCAAAGGACTCGGTAAAAATACTGTCACTGCAAGACTGACTGGTGATGGTCTCTGTCTCAGACCCTGAGGCGTCCACAAAAGGGCCATCTGCGTCAGGAAGACTAATGTCGGGAGCTTCTTTCAGATTAGTATCTCCACTATTAGTGTCTGTGCATGTATCCTCAATGTCTCCATGAATTATACAAGTTCTTGGAGATGAACTGTCTTCACATTTTTCATGTTCAGATCTGGAAGTGAAGATGCCGTTCCTCTTAGCCAAACTTTCTGTACATTTCACATCAGAGTCCTTTTCCGTCGTGTGGCCAGACACTGCGACTGCATCCTCCATGTTTTCCTCCCTGGCGGCAGCACCTTCCTCTCCAGCCAGAACTCTCTTCAGACTCTGGGCTCTGTCTCTGTAAACTTGGCACAGCTGAGCGTCGGGCATGTGGTTGCCGTGTATCTCGGCCAGCTTCATGTACACCACGTACAGAGCCTCAGGGTTAGCTTGGTCCTCCAGAGCCGCTGCCAGAGCCAACTGGAAGTAGCCCACCGCATCAAAGGCATCCTGGAGAGGGTGAACAGAGCAGAGGTCAGAACTGATCTCATCTAAATTAAATGCATTATCTTCACTGTTGAAGGCTGGAGTTTGATCTCCACCATTTGTTGGACACCAGATAAAGGTAAAGGCAATGTTACTGTTGCTCTACAATAATCCATAATAAGCCTTATTTTAGAGGCAATTAAAAAAACACATTTACTTGTGAATTTCCCCACTGTGGGACAAATATAGGTATGTCTTATCACATCCTGTAGTCAGAAGGAAATGTAGATTAAGACCTTACATGTCATTATTGTGGCATAATAACAGGCTTTTGAGTTAGTTTCATAAATTCATCAGCAAGTGAAAGAAATGGTTATGTGTTGTTGCTTTGTGGGAATTTAATTACTTTTATTTTGAAATAATAATTATTATTAAAAATAATAATAATAATTTTTTTGGAATTGTAACATAATAATTTATCAAATCTGTAATATTCTAATTTCAAGGATGATATGACTTTGTTTATTTTTTTACCTGAAAACATTGACTTGAGAAAAGCACTTCTGTTTCAAATCTGATCATAATAGAAAAGCTTTGTTTGCAAAAATTACCAATTAAGAAAAAGGAAAACAAAACAATGAAAGTTCAACCAATGCCAGAAAGCATTCTGATGGTTTTGTTCATTCCTTTATTAAAGGATCAACATAAAAGAGATGGAAATGAGGTGAGACAAAGCTGCAGAATGCATGCAACATAAAAAACTTACAAGAACATACTGTAGATGCTCTGTGTGCTCTTGGAAATGCAAACACAGAAATACATTTGTGTACCTTCAGCTTGTGGAGAGTGAGATTGCCCAGTCTGCAGTAGACCTTGGTGTAGTAGCGAGCCTCCAAAGGGTTCTCCATGACGGGCGGACAGAGGGACAGGGACTTGAGGTAGTAGTTTTCTGCCATCTCGTACTGCTGCAGGCTGTAGTGGACTGTAGCCAGCCGGTGGTAGGCTGTCCTCTCATTCACACACACACCTGAGGACAAATAAATCTCTACTGACACTAGTTCCAAGTCAGCTAGACTATGGTTATTTTTCCATCAACATTAAAAGTTACCTAACAGTCAGGAAGCGCTGATTCTCTTACCTGTTTTGCCAGCGATCTCAACAGCCAGTGTTGCGTACTGCAGAGCCTCGTCCTGCTCTCCCTGGTCCATTAGCAGCTCTGTCAGTTTACTCAACAGACGAAACTCGGAGTGGATGTCCCTAATGCTCCGTGCAAAGGGCAGACTGCCATCCTGAAAACAAATATGAATCATTTCATTGAATGGGATGAGGGGTGCCAGGACATCATGACATCATGGCTTTAAGAAATGTATTTTATTGTCCTCTTACTCTGAAGAAAGGCAGAGACGCCATCCGGTTCCTGTGGCCCTTGAAGTAGACGTCTCCTGCCTCCTCGTAGATGCTCATGGCAAAGTGGTGATCATTCATCCTCAGAGCTGTCTTCACTGCTGCCTGTCGAGCAAAATATATTTTCAATCAATATGGATTAAAATGTGACACTTAGCTGTCTGTGTTACATTTTATTTGAATTTTTTGAAAACTTTTCACATAAATCAATTGATAAAAAATGAAACTATAAAACACTGTCACATGACATGATAAAGTCTCTGTCCGCGCTGATGAGGAATGAGGACATGCTACCTTCAATGAATACCAGAAGAATAAAAAGAATAAACCTCCCCCCTGTAACCACACTCACCTGCAGGTACATGTCAGCCAGCTCATCCTCCTGGATGAGATAATAGATGCGTCCCACCTGGAGCCAGGTCTCCGACTCTTCCTCCCTTTTGCCCAGATCAATAGAAATCCTCAGGCTCTGTTTGGTGTAGTCCAGAGATTTACGAGAGGATCTGCAAGTAACAATCCAGAAGTGAAACCGTTATGGCCTTATCCAAAAAAGATGCATAGAAAATAAGAAGGAGTGGGAAGTAAAGGCAGAAACTCACCTTTCAGTGTTGAGTGAGAGGTAGATGCTGCTGAGGATCTCCAGATACTCTCCCTCCAGCCTCTTGTCCTTCAGCTCTCTGGACACCGACACACAGTGCTCGTAGTAGACGATGCTCTGGCCGTACAGCAGCATGTCAGCGTACAGCCGACTCAGCACCTTGGCCACCACCATCTGACCTATGAGACAAAACAGCAAACATGTCCCCTGTTGCTCCTGACACTAAACACAATTGTGATATGAATATGAGCACTGAATAAGTTGTACAACTTATGTACTGTACATCGGCATGACTGATATTATTAGCCAATTTTAGCTGGACACAGAGATATTAGTATCAGTAAGAAGTTAAGTACAAAGATGTTTCATTTAGGATTGTTTAGAAACAATATTGCAATTACAAAAATTTTCCACCAGGGGCACTGGAACGTATAGTTTCTAAGTGCAAAATATGTTCATGTTAGAAAAATTGAAATTAAGCAGCTCTATTCCTCTGTTTACAGTGACAATCTACACAGAGACAGAAAAAAATGTTTCTCTTTTTAAAGGAATTTAAAATAATACTTGCTAAGTAAATGTCATTATTCCACAATGCGTGTTTTTTATATGGGTTAAATAAGCAAGATAAAACATGTTAATTAGTGCAGGGATGCTGTACAAATGCTGGTAGCCAGACTGCTTTACCTTTTGACAGACTTTTCCCCTGTTTCCAGTCTTTGAGCTAAACTTAACTGGTTGCAGCATCTTTTGGCATGAAAGTGAATAATGGTATTTCCCAAAATGCCAAACTATGCCTTTAATGTGTTAGCTTGTACTCACTGTGTAAGTTTCTGGCATGTAGTGCAATAAGTAGCCCCATTTCATAGCAGGCCCTGATGTCGTGACTCCTCCCCCTGTCTTTGTAGCTCCGCCCCAGCCACAGGTACGTCTGAACATGCTCCTCATCTGTGGGACTTTCCCAGAGCTCCAGAAAAAGATGCAGGGATCTGGTGATACATATCATATCATCCCAATAAATGACTCCTTGTAAACACTTTCTACATGTGTAGAGTCAGAGCTTCCCCCGAGGGAAACGGTAAGACGGATATCTGACCTGACCAGGAAGCGTTCTGCTACCATAGATGCCCCCACGTCCAGTGCCATGCAGCCCAGGTTAGCCAGTGCCAGGGCCTGGTTCCTTTGGTTTCCACTTTCCCTGGAGATCACCAAGGCAGAGTGCAGATGCCGGCCTGCCTCTGGGATGCGACCCTGCCGCCTCAGACAAAGAGCCAAGAGATTGTGGATCACACCTCTCTGCGTGGGACTGTCTGTGCCCTGAGAGAGATGTACACACATGATATTCAGAAGAACAGCTACACGAGTCGATGTGCATTTATCCAGGTGAGTAGCATTGTTTGCTGTACCTGGAGTGATGTGAGCAGTGGCTGCAGGACCCTCTGGGCCCTCTCAGCCTGGCCTGTCAACACCAGCAGCCACCCGAGCAACACAGAGGCCTCGAAGCCCTCCTCCTCATTGATGTGTCCTCCTGTCTCCACAGCTTTTTGAGCACAGTGCACTGCCTTATCTAGAGCATCATACTGCTGGTAAACTAAGGCCAAGCCTTGACACAGGTCCCTCTGGGTTTTCACCTCCTCCCCTCGCTCAGCTATAGCCAGGGCCTGCTGGAGGTAAACCACAATCTGCGCAGGGAGCAAGGAGGTCCCTTCCTTCCAGCACGGGTTCAGGCGAACAGAATTCTTGATGAACAGCTCAATCCTTTGGAAAGCATCATGAAGGGAGTGGTCTTGTCTTGAGTCCAGGCTCAGAGAGGCCAGCACCAGGTAAGGCATGTATTTCCGATGATAAAGCCAGCTCAAGAGCCAGTTGAGGTCCACAGGAGCTATGGGACGTCCCTCGGTGGCAGTTAGAGTCAGTGAGACGAACTGGAGTCGTTCAACAAAGGGAAGGGCGTCATCGGTCTTTCTGAGGCGAAGGTAGAGGCTGGAGATGAGGTAGCAGACGCGAGCCTCCAGGTGTTTGTCCCCCATCACCATCGATCTCCTCAGGAGCAGCTTCAGCAGCTCAACCTCGTCCATGGAGGTGAAGGCGTGGCAGGGGAGGCAGAGGAGCAGGGCGCTGGCCTTCTCCATGGTCTGGGGCAGTTTGTCTGTCATACGCTGCTTCAGGTAGACGGCGGTGAGGTTTGTGAAGAGAGCGATGAGGAGCGGCGTGTCGGAGAAACTGTCCACGCGAACACTGAGAGCCTCTTCGTAGTACACACGAGCCTGAGGGAACATACATGTAGGAGCTGATTTCATACTGATGTAGACTGCAATGACAATTCATGACAGATGAAGAAGGCATGAGGAAGTGAAATGACAGCAGGGTTTTGAATGATTGTTTTCTGTATATTGCCTTAAACTGTCTTTTTAGGGAGGAATAAAGCATATTAGCATATTAAGGTATACAACACAAATATTAATACTTGGAATGACGTACAAACCTGGGAGAACTTTAGCTTCCGGGCACAGAGTCTTCCCAGGAGGAAGCACGCCCGTCGATGTGCCCAGCGCATGCCCATCCTCTTGGCGCACTCCCTGACGCCCTCTAGGTGTCCTGACAGCTCGTCCTCAGTCTTACCGCTGAAGGTCACCCACAGGAAGGAGTATTGCAGATCGTACAGGGGCAGGAAGGCCTCCTGGAAAAAAAACAACAAACAAAATAATCGAGAAGAGGCTCTTGGCAGGCTGTGTGTGGTTGGTAAGAATGAGTTAATGCGACTGACACAAATGAAAATGTCCCTGTTATTGCTTCATTTTTAAAAACTAATTCTTTTTTCCCAAGTTTAAAAACTGAGAGTACTACTGTTGATAAACAGCTCAAACTGTCTGTACCATTACCATCTGACTAACTCCATCAAGTCATGCTAGAGGACTTAATGCAGTCATTCATCAAGTCTTGAATAGTCACTATTGTGTATGTGACTCTGTTTCACATGCAGCAAAGAGTTCAACTAGAAATATGTTTTTGTCTTTCTGCCGGCAAATTTGGGTCCAGATCGGTCAAGACAATGTACCAATATGTCTCACTTCATGATTTACTGTCAGTAAATCTGCTAAATTTGCTCCCAGTGAAAACTGTTCTTTCAATTAATCTAGTAAAACTGACCACATAATATTTGTTAAACTTGTGTTGACTCAAGGCACTAAAGGAAACATAGATAAACATAATCTAAATAAAACGTTTCAGGATTATAAGCAAGTAAGAATTATGGTGGTGTCAGGAGAAGTGATTTAAGGTGCATACTGATATTTTGATCTTTTATTTACTACTGTTTAATCATCTCGCTTGCAATCAAATTATGAAACAGCAAAATTGCATCTTTGCCGTCAAGTTCAAATTGTTTTATAGACATGAAAAGTGCTTATTCCTTTTATTCGGTCAACATACTGTAGAAAAGCAAGCAGAGAAACAAGAAGAGAAAAAGAGGAAAAAGCCTGTTGCTTTGCTTCTGTGCGTCTGATAAATAAATCATTGACCACACTGGGAATGTCCTGACCTGAAAGTGTTGGTGGTTGAGCAGGGTCAGCGTGGGGTCGCTGTGCTCCGAGTCCTCCCCCTCCCAGCTGTTCTCCTCCAAGAAGAGAGGTGGGTCCTCCTGGAACTCGTCCAGTTCTCTGAATGTGTCATCCAGGGTGAAGGACAGGCGCTCTCCCTCCTGAGGCAGAGGATTGTGGGATTGATAGAGGGACAGGCGGGGATGGGAGTGAGAGAGAGAGGTGCGAGGAGAGGAGTGGTACGGGGGCGTCCCTCCGCTTCTCTCTGACATGAGGCTCTGACGGGCGCTCACAGGAAATTTATGATCTGTGGAAATGACAGATACAGTAGTTAGTGTGGCAGAGAAGCAGACAAACACATTTAGCCCTGAAAGTAGTATGAATGTACTAAGCTTATAAACAGCTGTTTTCCTCCATAAATTGTAAAGTGTTACCATGTTTTGGCCGATTCCTGATGTACCTGAAGTCAGTCTCATCCAGTCTATCTGGAAACACACAAGGCAAATCAATTTAAGTGTCAATTTTCCAGCTGGGGATAAAGACGGAAATATTTTTCCCAGAATGAATCACTGATGTTGCCACTATTTAAACAAACAGCAGCTGTACATCAAAACATGACCTATATTTTCCCCTGACTAGTAAAAAGTACAGTATCCCCTGATCAAAGCAGTGGTTTCTTTACCGAGCCTGTACACTGAGCTGATGTCAGACGAGAAGAGACTTTCCAGAAGTCCGCTGTCACTTGGCTCAGAGCTACATGGGTTAACCTGAGCCAGGCCGGCCCTCTCCTCCTCAGTCAGAAAGACCAATTGTCCGTCTCTGTGCGAGGGAAACAAAGGCAGCATTATCCCTTCGGCCGTCTCCCCAGCCTCCTCACCCCATCTACCCTGTCCGGACTGCAGATACACTAAATAGGATTTCATAAAAGAGTAGCACAACACTATAAACAAGAGGTAAATCATGTCGATTTGATCAAGATAAAGTGCTTTAAAGTTGGAATGACGCACAACATCACCACTTATTTCAAGCCATGTCGAACATTATACAGTTAAAAAAAAGAGAACTTCTTACAGCGGCCTGATGTCCAGAGGCTTGACATGGGCCTTGTGTACGAAGCCAGTGTGACCTGTCGAAGCATGCATTCCTATGAAGACGCCCAGGCCTCGGACCAGCAGACCCTGGATCTCCACAGTGTCACCTTGACTTAGCTGAAGCTCATCTGGAGCCACTGGACTGTAGTCAACCAAAGCTACGCAGGTCCCTGTCACTGAGGTGTTTGATGAGGAGAGATTAGGACAAGAAGAGACATGACAGTGGTGAGGTTAGTATGATCATGATAGTGTCATGTCTTTATAGTAAAGGCCTACTGTATTTTCTGCATGTCTTCATTTTTATATCCTGCCAAGAAATTGACAGGATATAAAAAAAAATGAAGTGCTATATTTTCCTGTAATGTATACAATGTATTTCCTGACTTCTGTGAAGAACTTCTGTTTGATCTCAAGATGACTTCATATACTGTACATAATCAGACGACATGTAGAAATATGAAATGAGTTAGACTGACTAGTAGTAAGATAAGTAGTGAAATTCCTTCAAAAACAATCAGTACTACAAACAACACTGTCTGTGCACATTTTAAGGCATCTGACATTGAGCAACACTGGCATTCTGTTTGTGCCAACCTGATGAATCCAATATTCAGTGTCCAATATTCATTCTTCATTTAGTAAATTAAATATCTTTCATTCTGATGTTTTTCAACCAGTTCATCTCAGTCAGATCAGTGGAAGTGCTGTTTTTAAGTATCTGTGCCTGAGTTCAGTATACTGTATGTGTGTATACTATACTGTTCAGCACGTGTCAACACATATTGGATGTCTTTACCGATAGAGTGTTCAAACGCTTCCTTTTCTGTTGGCGAGCACCCAGCATTGCTTGGGTACTTCCTCAGGAACCACCTGACCAAACAGGAAGTACAGTTTATCAAAAAAACATGTCAAGTCCATTCAGCCTTTGATTTTGACAAGAGAATGTGTTAATCATACTCTTGCTTAGAGGAACAGCGGTGTCTTGTTTCAGGAACACAGAGAGACTCACTGATAGAAGGGGTACGGCATCGGTTGCATGGCGTTGACCGGCACCAGGCCGTGTTTTCCTGTGGAGAGCATGGTGCCCTCCCACATGTTGTCCTGCCCGGTGTCCCTCACCATCAGCAAGTCATTCTTTTTGAACGACAGCTGTTCTTCGTCATCCTCATCCTGGTCGCTTCTTGTGAATAAGGCCTTAGCAAAGAAGGATCCTGCAGAGACGTTGGTCCCACACAAACATATACAGAGAGTACAAATAAGTATGTGTGAATCCAGACATACAAACTGTTTTCAGTCAGTGCTTTTGTGTTGATAAAAGTCACCACACTTAAGTCAAAGCTCAGCAAAAGTGCTCTAGCTGCTGCACACTGATTAAGTCCCTGGCAAATGATGGATGTTTTATATCCCCCTCTATTTAGTTAATGTAATTCTCATCACTATTTGCCAGCACTGCAGTGCTATTATACATTTCTGTAAAGCTTTTTGCCTCTGGGAAATGCTCAAGAGAAAGTCTGTAGACCAGGCCAGAGAAATCAATATACATTCCTGGAAGAAAGTAGCATAATAGTTTTGCTTTAGAGGAACACTGACTTCTTTTGTGACGCATAAATAAATTAGAGCATATTGCCAAAATTCAGTGACGTCCAGTTTTGACTTATTTTAACTTAATTGACCTGAACACTAATTAAAGGCCAGTTGTGGCCTTAAATAGAAATTAGATTAATTAATTCTGACTTATAATAAGAAGTCCATTATATTTCAGTGACGTACATGAGCTCTTCTAATGATAATAAGGCACCCTTTGCTACAATTTCTCCAAAGTCACGTGTGGCAATAAATTCCTCAGGCTTTGATAGTGCTAATTGGGGTCAGTGGATGTGGATTAAAAGTAATGGGATCAAATGCCAGCTGCAGTTACTTACATTATAATTGCAGTGACAAGATTCAAGACACTTCAGATGATAAATACTCTTTTACCTTCAAAGCTGTTATACTTTCTCAACCTCTGTGTTAATAATCAAACTGTTTGTAAAAGGCTAACATCCAGAGAAGAACAGCATTACTGACCCTCTTGGAGTAAAAGTCCCAGGTAGAGGGTGGCCAGATGTTCCTCATCCACAGTCACATTGATCTCCAGGTCGTTGAGCAGCTCTGTGTCCAGCCAGAAGGACTGATCACACAGGAAGTTCTCCAAGCAGCGAGCAACGTAACCTGGGACAGAGTGTATGCAACTATGTTGATATCATTGCATAGTCAACAATAAAACTTTGTATGCAACTATGATGACAGCGGAATAAATGCAGGAGTAGGAATAAAGGTAAAGCAAAGAGACATTCATGTGTCAGCCCTTAAAGCAACTTTCAAATGTGTTTCAAAATGTGGGTTTGTCTCTACAACATCAAATATTCTAAAGTACACATTCAAATCACAATCAAAGTTTAAAGTCTTAAGGAAAGGTTTTCTTCTGAGGACTCTTCCATCAAGGTCATATTTGTGTAGGTGTCTCTGCACAGTAGAACAGTGATAAGGAAACAGCTTCCTGAAAACACTTTGCTGTCTTATTGCCTTTGCCTGATTTGTGGGCATCAGTCATTTTAATTTTCAGAGTACTAGGCAGCTGCTTAGAGGAGCCCATGGCTGCTGAATGTTGGAGGAGTCAGATCATTTATGCTTTGAAATTTGCATCACTTGGCCTTTTCTACTGATGATTGTGAACAAGCCATATAGTCTTAACGAGCTAGATAACTAACAACTAGTGTTATCTGAGAGCTCAAATCTCATTGGGTAACCAAAACCAAAATAATACACTAATCTTTGTTAAAATGTTGAAAAGAATGTTTCACCTTTGACTTTATGCCATTTGGAGAACAGTTCATCTTCTCCTCCTACGACTGTTCACTGTAACAGGAATTTTGACCCAAACATTTGCATGCCACTGTGGTTTCTTACCTAATGCTAGGTAAGTTGAAAACTTCCAGATTTCCTCCACAGTCTTGAATGTGAGTACAAAGCTATCCTTCTCAGCGTGGACAGACACCAGGCGTGCAGACAGGTCCTGCAGAAACAATGTCTCATGTTTCAGGAACAGAACATCCATCCATCTCCATAAAGTGTACAATATACAGTAGAATATATCATATTGCTTTACATGGACTCTTACGGTAATGCACTTTATTCTTTGTTATGATATCGGATGGTTTGAGCAGTACAATCATGCCTGTGTAATATCTGCATTGTCAGGTCTGACTCACTTTAAAGAGCTGGATGACGTCCTGGCTGTTGCTCTCCACCACTCTGAGTCGTGTGCGCAGCGCCTCCTGCAGGGCACGGTCTGGATCCTCATTGGAGCGCCTCCGCCCAGTGAACAACAGCACAATTTCTGGGTGAAAGACAAGAAGAATGCTGTGATTAATCACTCTTAGATTCAATTGTTTCTTCTACTGAAATAACAGGGAATAGGACCAAATCCAATGCAAATAAGCTTAGAGGAAAAATTAGCTTCGAGAACAACAGAAAGGACTTATCATCCATTGTTTGCCAGAATTATCCAGTACAGAAATACACAATTAATGTCTTTATAATCCATTGGCTAATTCATCACACTTGCACCAATTTTTTTTGTATATTTCTGGTTGTAGCCACTGAGGAGAAGGGAACTCAAACTGAGACAGATATGAAATGTCTTTTCTCTACAAGCACACGAGACAAAACTTTCAAGAGTTCATTAAAGATTTTCTACGGGAGCTCATATTTCAATGAGATGCTCTGTGAGCACAATGTTTGTCCCCAGAGGAATGAAAAAGCTATTAGGGCCTCTTATTGGACTCTCAGTGTGGCCATTTAAATCCATATGAGAGGAAGAACCTGGGGGAATGTGATGGATGGAGCTGAACTGCTGAGTGAGTAAAACATTAGTAGACAGGGAAATGTGCCTCATCAGTATGCATAGATTTAATGCATGGAAAATGCTTCTGCATATAAAAGATAACACGTTTAGCTTGGCTAATGTAAAAGCTTTTTTAGACTAAAAAAGTCAGGCAACGGGCTATGGCGAAATCATCATAAATGTACCTGAGGAGAATTTCTCTCCCAGTGACACAGTACTTCCTCTCAGGAAGGCCTCCTTCTTCTTCCAGTAGCTGTCAGGCTCCACCCCTCCATCACCTGACTCCACCACTGGACCGTCCTCCTCCTCACCTGCACCTGACGAGGAAGCAAAGTCAGGGGAAAGGATCAAGTTTAGATTGTCATCTTTTCTAATTCAATGCCAAAAGGAAAGCGTTTACTTTTTAAGGTAGAAAGTGTGAGTGCAGTGTTGGTTAAGCCAGTGTTTCCTCAACAACATATTGTATTTAGAGTTTTTGTGAGATAAAGACAGGTGTAATTATGGTGAAACAATTTTATCAAAAGGGTCATCACAAGGGCTGTTCAAAGTAAAGCTGCAATTGCAATGCAAGTCTCAGACTGCGATATTTAACTAGAAATGTTACCAGCTGACACAAGATGGCAATCACTGTTCTGTTATTTAATAAAACACATCTGTTAGTATGTTGTCATATGGTACAGGTTGAACATATGAACTCGAGCAGTGGTCCCAGACCTTTTGTGTCTGATATACCCCAACAGTCAAATGAGCTCAAACATTCCTTCATCAACACCAGTCGTCATATTAATTTCATTCTTTTTAAACTTGATGTTATTTAACACTAACAGTTATATAAAATTAGGTGATGTTACAATGGATTTTTTACAGACAAGGTTTATTTGCACAAGCACGCCTCATACAAAGGGGAAATTCAAAGTGCTCTATGGGGATTACAACATGAAAACACAGCAAACAAAGGTAAGGGTAAGGTAAGGTAAGGTAAGGGACACAAATACAGGAGGGCTAGATGGTTCATGAGTATAGTTAAAGGTGGTGTAGAGCATTCAGGTTTATAGCCTGGATTTGAAGTTGGATTTAAAACATCCTCTGGAAGTTTGTTTCAGCTCTATGGCGCACAGTGACTAACTAACTCCATGCTTAGTTTGCATTATGCGAGTTAACAGCTCTGTACCTGTGACCTGAGAGAGCCAAAGGATTCATTCATATATTTGTAAAAGACAGACAGAGACTGATTTTCCCCCACAGTCATAAAACTAAACTGTCAATTTTGGTTGATATGGAGATTGCATTCTTGCTGCAGTACTTGGAGTTGCTGAAGCTACACATTTCAGCAATTTATAAATTGGGTTAAGCTATTTAACCATTTATCCAATGCATGTAGCCTTTTCACCATTTATTACTTTGAGCTCTCTATTTTAACTATTTTTCCATTAAATTTGAGCTGTTTAGACATCTGAACTTTCCTTTTAGCTAGTTTTCACATAGTCTTGACTTGCATTGCTCAGCTTATTGAATATGTGGAAATATCTATTTATCTCTCTCTCTCTCTATATATATATATATAGATATATCTTTATATATAGATATATCTTTATGAATAAATAAATTTATTATATAGATCTCTACACATGTCGACTACAGAAGTACCCTCTGGTTTAAAGTAGCCCTGGTTTGGAATTGCTGACTTTGAGCAGTTAAAAGGTTAGCTTGACCTCAGCACATGAGCAGGATCTTCATAGTTTTGAAACCTATAAATATCAGCCAGATGGATGCATATAACTGGCTAGTGCACTAGTAGTGATGGGTTTCCCCTGATTTGTTCCATTGTGCAGGGAGGATGTCCCAAACACTTCCTCAGTTTGTGAGCACGCTGCTCAAACGAGCCGCCTGATGTGGTCTGGGCTCCAAACATAAAGAGGACTCGACAATTATATGATTTTAGATCGATAAACATGTTCACCATCGTCTACCTTGAGTCATGATGTCATTTCCTGAGAAGTGTTCATTTGCTCCCCCAAGTGTGTATGGTGGTTCCCTCCAAAGAGCATCCAGCTCAGCAGGAGAGATGTCTGTAAACAGAGAAACAAATCAGTTCATGGACCTGAATGTGAAAGAAAACTTTTCATCCCCTTTTTGATTATGGCAATCATCAAATGTTTCTCGTCATTTTGAGCAATACACTTGTTCATTTTCTCAGCAAGAGTTAGATGAGAAGATTGAGACCATTGTCCTGGTAAATATGTGTCTGGAGCCCTTAGCATTAAGATTGAACACCAACACCTCTGAAGCTTATTAATGAACTGTTTTGAAAAAAAAGTGTAAAACTGACAATTGGTCATTTTCCAGGATCATGTACCAGACTGTTCTGACTCCTGAGCAAGACAAAGTTGGACAAATAAGCCTTTGTGATGCAGTTTTTATTGTTAGGTTTTGTATGGATTAAACAAAAATGTGTCAATTAGTGAGCTTTAGAGGTGTTTGTATATCTTGTAGCTGAGCTAGTGGTATCCAGTGGTGTTAATCTTCTCATCTCAGGAAGAAAGCACAACAAGCATATTTGGCAAAATGTTGAGAATCGGCTTGTAGGTGGGGACGGAGGGTTGATGGGTGCAGCAGTTTAAATGCCAAGTTCAAGCCGTTGGTTAGTGTGAGGCATTATCAGGGTTTGGTGGGGGGGGGGTACAATGACGCTGAACACACAGAGGCCACGCAGGGGCAATCAGCTGCTTTGACATCAGAATACCTCCAGACTGACACAGCTGCCCTGCCCCTGACTCCTTCACTTGTATGTCAGCACGGTCACACGTTTTCAGACATACAGTCAGACACCATTTAAAACAAAAAAGGAAGACTGTGTTAACTGAATAGTACCAAAAAAAAGTCATATTTGCCATTAAAATGCAACTTTTCTTCCATGCTTTGTCAGTGCAAACACAACAGAACAGTATTATCTTGATGCAAAGCATTCACAACAACACAATGGGGCGCACAACTGAGCAACACAATGCAACATGACATTAGGCCGAAGAGGACAAAAGCCTATTCTTTACCATCCTACAACACAGGGGAGAGTTAGCACCAACAGGACTGCTTGAGTCAACGCAAGCACAGTCATGCTGCCACAGTACAGAAACACACCATGCCCTGTTTACCTTCTTGGCTAAATGTGTTACCCATGTTGTGTATAGACCTGTCTATCTGAACGTAGCAGCCCGTCTCATGACGGTACAGTAGTAGCGCAGAGTGCGGGCTGGGACAGACCTGTGAAGGAGGAGAGGCACACTTTGATGAAGGGTCCACAGCAGGAGGAGTTGAGCAGCGGTCTGCAGCAACAAGACGCCATCTGGCCCAAGAGCCGGCTGCTCCCAGTGATCAATGCCATCCCATCAGTTTCCCCCAGCCTCTTTAACAACAACTCCCTCTCTTCCTCTCTGTTGGACAAGCCCCGCTTCCCTTCCTATTTCTGTATTCCCTTTCCTGCCCTGCCTTCCTCACTCTGTCTCTCCACCAGTTTACTGGATGTCTCTCCTCTGTCCCGTTGCAAGCCTTATCTCTTCTTCTCCTCTATCTGTCTCGGTCTGCTTCTCTTTCTAATCCCTCTGTCTCTTGCTGTCTCCATCTCCCTCCTCCCACCAGCCTCTCCCTCTCTCTCTCTCTCTCTCTCCCTCTCCCTCTCTCTCTCTCTCTCTCTCTTCAGTAGCTGCCCAGTCAGTCAGTGAATGCACAAAGTACTCTCCACGATTGGTATGAGTGAGTGGGGGGCAGGCCCCAGTGAGAGTTTCCCTGTGCGTTCCTTACAGTGTGTGTGTGTCCGGGTCAGTGAAAATATGCACAGAATGTGTGTCACAAAAACAATGTGTGTGTCTTTTGTGTGTGCTGCTGGGAGAGTGTATTGCTGAGCCGCTGTAAGGCAATGCCACACAGGGGGCAGGCTGCAAGGTCACAGGGAGGGGGGGTGAGAGTTGCCCAGTGGCATAGATCAAGGATCACTTTATCCACATCACACAGATCAACAAAGCTCTGCTCTCTGCCATCAGATGGGTAACAGACAGCTGATATGACATGAGCACACCAGGACAACATCCTGCACTGTAAGGTCACTGTGAAGGAGACCCAGATGGTGACTGGATGGTGAGAGAGCCCATGACTGTTCAAGTCTTCATCATGATGTAGACATTAAAGGAAGATGTGCCATCATGGGAAGGTCAGCATCATTGACCTCATGTGACCTTTTACCACCTGAGACGATTATGCATCAATAGCTTCCTTCAGAGTGTGAAATTATTCTTCTTTTGAGTTCGCTACAACACAGAGTGGCCAGTTTCAATTGGCCAGTCATGCTCTGACAGAATGTGTTCACTGAGACAGTAGTGACCTGATAGTTCCACATATTAAAGCTGTGCTGGGTGTGGTGTTCCTTATCTACCATAAGTTATTACTGATAGGGCTCATTAATGTATAACAACATGTAGAAGTCAACAAGCTAATAAATCTGTGTATTTAGAGAGGCTCTCAGTGGGATGCACAGAATGAGTTGGATCAAAACAAGAGGATGGCCTCAATATTGTACTGAGAGTAACAGGAACCCACTGATGAGTAGCTACAAGAGAAAGTATGCTACTATATAATAGGAAAAATAAAAAGATTAAGATGGATTTAATTGCAAGACAAAAAGACAAATGTAATAATTAAAACTCTATTTTAACATAGCGCCTTTAATGTGGAACTATTCTAAAATATAATAATCTTCAGAGTTAAAATAAGTTAATACAACATTAGTGTAAGATATTATGTCTTTTAATTTATCTCACGCTGACTCACACTAAATTTCGAGCTTTATTCATTTATTTTGAAAAAGAAATGGAATTTGCATGATCACAGATTTTCTGCTCAGGAGCTGTGTGCTCGGCTAAATGTAACTGCTCTGGAAAACTTTTGAAGGCAGTTCAGTATTACACTTCCATAAAGTTGGGGATGTGGCAGAGAAATGAGACTAGAAAAAAAGGCATGGTCAATAATGCAGTTCCAGAGGCAGAGATGTCCTGCAATATGCCCCTAGAATGAATCATGCCCCCGAAAACCCGGACACCTTCATTCCCCATAATGCAACTTGATATCATCTTCCATTAGACTCTTGTTGCCTCACAGATTCCCATATTATTCAAACTTCATGCCCAAAGTTTGCAACATACACTACCATTCTCAAACTGAAGGCTGTTCACTTTAGGAGAATTTAATTTTTTCATGCTTACCCAGTGTGGGAAAACTCTCTGCAAGATAAAACTTTTAAACTTTTCTAAAGATTGATGGCCAGTCTACCAACATCACACACTGCTATTCACCCACACAAGAAGGCAAACCAACCGATCCGATGTTGGGACGGAAACAATTTAGTGCTCCATTACGCTGCATTATGTGACTTTTGTTAACTACCGCCGCATGTAATCACCAATCGCGTAAAACCAGTGCTTAGTTTCCTCTCTCTTTGGGCCCTGATCGCTCCACTGCTCGAATGGGCTGGAGACAAATAGGCTGATCTCCTTGTCTGTGACCAGTCTCTTCATCTTGTTTATGTGGAGGCTGAACGCCGGTGATTTAATCTGCGCGTGTGTATCTTGTGAAGCAGAACGCTGTAAACAGGCCAGCGAAGGCGTGTCAGGGCACATCCTGACGCTCTTTAGCCTCCCCTGCTTGTTTCGCATAGTGCGACTGATTCTGTCTAATCTAATAAACACAGACTGTTCAAGGCTGATATTTGCGGTCACATGCTCCACCTTTGTTGCACAAGGGGCAGCGCGTTGTCTCCACTGACATCCACTTTAAAACACACAGGGACTGACAAAAACAATGGAATCTGATTTCCACTGATGCTGTATACAGTGAGTCAGAACACCTGTTGATCCAGCTATTGTCAAACCCCGTCTTCCTCTGAATGACTGCACTGTGGACCACAGTACCAAAGTCTCAGATAAACAACACATATGATTAAAGCCATGTTAAGCCACAAACACAGTATACATTGCCTGTAATGACAGGGGTTTACAAGTCCAGCGACCACATACCATAAATGACCTTGTGATCTCCACACAGTCTGAAACCACAGCAAAAAGCCTGGACTGCAATTGTGACACTCGGCAGTCCATGACAATAGCATTCAACCTAATGAGAAACACATGGTGTCAGCAGTGTCTGGCTGTGTTCAAACGCATGACATGCAGGAGTTGTTTGGGGTGTTTGTGACTGTGTATGTGTGTGTGTGCGCATATGAGTCTAGGTTTGTAGATTTGGAAAATGCGGTACAGGAGTTAGCGGACAGTAATATGAGAAAGGGGTTATGGTCTCTAAGTTTAGACTAACCCCCCGTTAGCTCACTCACATGCCTGTGTGTATAGGACAGAACTCCCTGCAGGGAGATTCCCGCACTGTTGCATAGCGGCATTCGTACAACACTGAAACAAACATTGTGCAAGTATAATTACAGATTCAAGCTTTGTGGATAGATCAGATGTATTTCCACAATCTGACATTCTTTCCTTCATTAGAAATGGAATAAAGACATAATCAGACTTTAGGTTGTCTTTCTGCTGCTGTCATTTTATCTGCCTTTCAGAAGACTTTCCTATCAAGTGGCTAATAAACAGAATAAGGAACTGTAATCAATACCTGACAGTCACTGCCCATTTTAAGCTCCACTGTCCATCCTGCACCCTGTGCACTGACAGCAGCTTTATGGTTATGTGACTAAGTACAAAGTGCAGCTGTGTTAATCCTGCTTAACAGGAGAAAGTTAAACTAAGACTTATACAGCAGTTAGTTGTAGCAAAAGCATTAAAAAACAACTCTTACCTCCGTGTTGCTGCCAGCTCTCCCCTCTCAATTCATTCCTCATGTGCGTGGCAGAATGTGTGTGTCTATGAATCTGTGTGTGTGGTTTCACCATTTAACCGGTGAATTGCATCTCATGACAGCAGCTGAAACTGCCGTCATTCTCCACCGTCGGCTCAAAAAGCTCAGCAGAGGAAAAACAGAAGAAGAAAGTCAGAGTGTGTAAGTCAGTGAGAGTGTGTGTGAGCGCTACAGAGGCTATCCCAGACGGCATGTCACTGACTGAGGAAGCTTCTTTTTTTTTTTTTTTTTGCTGTTAACTCCTCCCATCATTTCTTTGGGACGAGGGCCCGGCCTCCCCTCTTCTCTCTCTGTTTTTCTCACTCACCCCTATCCCCATACACACACACACACACACACACACACACACACACACACACTCACACACTTCCTCTTTCTGTCAAAACCTGGGAACAAAACCTAAAAAAGAACACTGAAGTAGAGGTCAGGTTAAATCTTAAAAGCTATAAACCCTGGCAACCCTGACTACTTCTTCCCATTTACCAAAGCAAAAGTACAGTAAGCTCAGTCTGTTTCCTCATTCTACAACACCAGTCGCACCAGTTTGGTCTGACGCGCCTGTAAGATGCCGGAGGATTAAAGGTACAAAGAATCAGCTGGTTTGTACAATTGTTGTTCATACCAGATAAATCGCTCATCTTCATTCCAAAGGTGTAAAGCCACAGTCCTGCCCATCTGATCACACACCCTGCCAGCTTTCAGCTGAATGAGCTAAAAATGTGAAGTATTTACCCTCGTGTGTTATATGACAATGCAAATGACCTCTCTTTATCATTCACACCTTTTCACTTTCTGGGTCACGTCCACCCCTATCTGTGCGAGGACAGATAACAATCCCCTGGCTGGCGCTGCTTTGGTTTCTTTGGGGTTTTTTTTTTTTTTCGTGCTTAGTTAAATATAAACTCCAGAACTGACTGTGTATCCCCAGCCCCCAATGCACCATGACAAAGTCACCCTGAACACAGAATATCAGCCCTGCACTGCACATGTGATCATGCAATTGGCTATGCAGGGCTGCAGGACACAGACCATTTATTCTGCTCTGTTTGCAAAACTGTGCATGTGTGTGTGTGTGTGTGAGGCAGTGTGTGTGTATTGAATTGCAACAAATTAGAAATAGGCAGGAATGGGTGGAGATAGCAGCGTAGCGTTACAGGGTGTATGGTAGATTGTGTGTGTGTGTGTGTGTGTGTGAGTGTGTACTTTCCCCTGGCTGTGTGGTTGGACAAAGGGCAAGGATTGCGAGGGTTAGTGAAGAATGCAGCATATTGCTGATCAGGGCTACTGATAGTGGGCACATGGCCTGAGTGTGACTCACAAACAAAAGACACATTACCTCTAATAGAAAAACACTGAGTGGATCATCAGGCAGTACAATGTGGCAATGCATTAGGACTGCAACAAAAACATGTTAATGTCTCCGTCATGTGTTTACCAGCTCATAAAAAGCTTTGTACTCAGTGTTTTATACTTGCTTGTCGTGCTTAGGGAAACTGTTTCCATCTGAAGACACACAGTGATGTCGATTCCAGCAATAACACGTATCAGGGGATGTTTGCCTTTATAGTCGATTAGAGGGCACTGGTGCCTGTGCAGACTGACAACAGTGTGTTGACCTGACGGCCTCCTGCCCCGCTGCCTTCAGTGCACAGGAAGGCCAGCTTCCTGTTATTCTGCCCCATCAGTTTAGGGGACAAAAAGCACAACACAGGATTGACACAGGAGCACGATCAGCAGCCGGCACACGTCAGTCCCACAGTGCACCCACCTACAGAGTATCGCACTCACACACACACACACACACTCTGAGGAAGGTGCTTCATTAAAGTAAATCATTATCAGTCATAACACTGACTTTGATTATGACTTGCTGAGCAGTGACATGAGATGGAAGAACAAGGAGCTGTTCATACAAACAGATTCCGAGGTTACACGGTACATAGTTTTGCTCACTCCATGAAGGGTGACTTTTTTCTAAACATTTTTTTTGTCTTTAATGATTCATTTCTCTGTCAGTGAAATCCACATCCTGGTTGAAATGGACAAACTGGGCGATGGAGTAAAGAAGTAGATTAAAAGACAAAGACAGAAGATCTTGTATAACCACTGAGCTCCAGAACCAAAGATGTTAGAATGTGAGAGAGCCTGAGAGAGAGAGAGATAGATAGAGAGTGAGAGCCTGAGAGAGAGAGAGAGAGAGAGAGAGAGAGACTGAGGGAATGAGAGAGAGAGAGAGAGTACGAGAGGGAGAAAGCAAGTGAGAGAGAGGCAGAGAGAGAGACTGAGAGAGAGAGAGGCGCCTCTCACATCCCGCCATTGTCCAGCTTCCTCCAGGCTTCAGAACCAGAGCTTCCTCAGGACACGAGACAAGTCATTTGGTTACTTTAATAAAAACTTTACATACACACACACACACACTGTGCAGTGGGTAGGTCATGACATCAACCTGAACCCAGAACAAACTGTATCTCCCAATCTCTTTTCTTCTGTTTTGAGATCCAATAAGTTTCCCTATTAGTGTTCTTTGGAGTCTTAAAGTCCTGTGATTTGACTTTCTGTTGCATTTGTTCGCCTTAAAAAAGTGATGTGACTTGATTAATGAGCAAGGCTGTTTGGACGGATGGGTGTTTCACCATCTTTCCACATTGAGACCACTGAACCTATTGAATGCAAACACAGTCATACATCACACAAAGTGATCAAACAAAGTTAAAGTGCTGCTGGAGCAACGCAGTGATGTGTGACCTAACTTACTTTACAGGACAGCCGAGGTGATTAACTGTGTCTCTAACACGCAAACACAGCAGAGTATCTGCGTCAACAGTGTCTCAATTAACCTCTCCACTTTAACTGCAGCTCCAGCCGAAATAATCCAATTAACTAATTTGCTTACGTCGACTTTCCAGAAGAGGGCGGTGTCAGAGCAGTTTTAGCAACAACCTCTAGAGTCGAAACAAAACCCCACCAACAAGTCCTTTCATCAGGCTCTCCAGAGTCTTTCAATGGATTTGTTTGCAGAATTCATTGAGAATCTCTTTGTCACCTGCTGTGAACAATGAACACAGACTCCTGACTTCTGATCACTTCTTGCAGCGTGATGCAGGCGGCAGAGTCTCCAGAGCTCCCAGCAGCCAGGAGTGACGTCGATGAGCCCTGGAGGAGAGGAGGGAGAAGTCAAGTCACACACAGACAGACAGAGCAACACCGGATATAACACTACTGTGTCTTCATAATTGTGATTTTGGACTAATATATTCAACCTATAATTTCACAAACTGATCATTGCAGATTTGTTGTGTAAGAGAAAGAAATAAAATTATTAAGGTCAACATCCCTTAACATTTTATATGATTTGTAAAAAAAAAAGTCATGCATCTGTTCATATGTAGTTAATATGAATGTGGCGTTTTAAGAGAGAGTTTTGGCTTTTTGACTACCCTTTATGCTCATAATATTACTTTAAACCTATAATTAATGGAAGGTCAGATATTTCAAATTAATGTGTAAATTAAGTGAAAAGTTCCATGTAAACTTTAAGATCTACTTAACTGTTGTATTCAAGAGCTTTATGTATGAGCTGTATGTATGTAAGTAAGAAACACTCACATATCCATTAAAATCAGTTTTAATAGTTATTAAGGACCTCTAGTATTTTAATTGAATTTGTTTTTGCCCTTTAAGATTGATGGACAAATTAAGAAATGCCTTGGCATCAACTAAATTGTTTGAATTAAATCATGAATAACTGATGGGTATTTTAATTAATTTTATAATAATTTGAATAGCCTGCATTTTATTTTGACAGTCTGGGCCGGATGTATAGCGCGCTGTGTCTGCGCTGTCAGAGTGCGAGAGGCGCTCGGTGACAGCAGCAGGACACACCGGCAGGAGAGCGCGGCGGAGCTGGAACCAGCCAGGAGCGAAACTGTGAAGGTGGAATCCGACTGAGCAGCTTTTTGTGTTGCAACTATTTCTCTGGAAAAACAAAATACACACACACACACACACCCGACATCCTCACAGAGCAAGAAGAGGAGCTTTATCTGGATTTTATGGAAATATACTGTCTTTGTTTTTTCTTCTCTGAGACATTTTTTCTGTGCACCTTCTCACAGACTGACTGGAAGCGGAGAGTGAGGAGCATCTTTAAGGCTGCCTGGATGTTCGTTATTTTACACATTTGGAAGGAGTAAACTGAGAAGACCTATTGCTCCTTTATGGGATTATTGTCGACGCTCTGTTCTAAATAAGAACACATTGAACGCATCATGAGTTCCAGTGGTGAGTCCATTCATTCTTTACATCTCCACCTGAAGAGCCAGGACAATAACAACACATGAGAACTGCCATTGAAAAATAGTAGCCTGCATGTGAGGAAACTTAAATAAGACATCAAGGTTTAACGCATGTGATTTTACTTTTTAATAATATTCAGTTTCATATTTTTAATTAAATTGTGATCTTGATGTGCATCCAGCAAAATGAACATGTCTCTCACACCTAAGAGGGGAAAAGAGAGCTAAGTATATCCAGAGGTCACTGTCCAGAGTTCATCCGTACATGAGCATTTTTGGGATTCTTCCTCCACACCACAGCTGTTGCTTGGACCCTCCCAGTGTCTGCTTCTCCCCTCTTTCATCTCCTTCCTCATCCTCTTCATCACCACCAGCAGCACATGTGACCTCTCATGGGAGACCACCCAGGCCCTCAGCTGTCGCCTCCTCGTAAAAAAAGTCCACCTGTCTTCTCACATGTTGCTTGCTAGGAGCAGGAAAGCCTTCAGCTGGAGCTCTCTGACCTCACCGCCGGGGGTTTGGTCTCGTGGAGCTGTGATGCTGCACATGACAAATAAGTCAGACAGCCTGGGGGCTTCTGTCATGCTCACCCTGCGCCGGCCTAGGGGCTGCCATGATGCTAAGCTGACCTTGCATCAGCTGACTGTGACCCTGATCCTCTGTCAGCTGAATCAGGGCTTTCCCTGTAGGGCTGGCTGCTAAGCTGTGTGTGTGTGCACGCCTGTGTGCGCGCCTCGGCTTTGTTGTGTTTACAAGTTATCACAGGTTGATTCGCCAGCTGATAGCTGCTTGGATATGTAAGGGAAGAGTTTTTAGGGAAAATCCCCCCTCTGTGTCCCTCAGATGTCAGCGAGGCCAGTTGAAGTTGCTGTGAGCCAGGTGCTCTGTGAACTGACAGTGTCATGTGCTTCCTGTCCTCAGTGTCTACAGGAGGAAGCGGGTATTACTGCATCATTCATAATCCAGCCTGTCATTGTGTGGCACTACATAATTCATCCAGTGCTCTTAACCCTCTGGTAGCGAGCCTTGCCTGACTGCCAGCTCCCGTGCCGGGGAGTGGTGTTGCAGCTCCTCGCTCGCTGAGGACAATGTGTAGAATTCTTTTGTTAAGCTTCAGAATGCTTTCCTCAGCTGACAACCAGAGGAGGAGGGAGGAGCTCATGCGGCCGACATGTGGAGGGCTGTCTCAGGCTCTTGTGATCTCAAAGAGAAATGCACGCAAAAACACACACATCAGCAACACGTCGACCTGTGGTTCCACAGCTTGCGTGTGATTAGGCGTGAACTTGTGTATGTCTGCGTTTAACCACGTGTGTGCCCGCGTGTCAGCATCATCGCAGCAGGCAGATGGTGGTGTGACATGTGTCCGTGGTCTGGCTTTAGGCGTAAAAGCACAGCAGGCATCAGAGCTGAGGAGAGAACATCTCCTCTCCTCGCTCCCATCCCTCCACTCAGTCAAACATATGCTCCCCTCTACTCGCAACACTCTTAAGGTTTGGACATGAGTGGGCCTGCTAGGCTGGGCCGCGCGCCGTGTTTTCCGCTGCATTGGGTGTGATAGCCCAGAGGCCATCGACACACACGGAGTAATTACACACCGCTCTGACTGTCTGTCTTCATCTTCTGGGCCTTCTATCTCTCATGGTCACTGGGTTCTGTGTGTGTGTGTGTGTGTCTGGTCAGACTCCTATTTTCTGCCTGGCTGGCGGACGAGTCAGGCCTGTGGGTGTTATCAGGTTAGTTTCTGGTGGAAAGAACCTTGGTTGAACAAATGCTGGGAAAAAAAAATACTGATAATTCACATAGAGTAAAGATTCAGTTTTGCAAAATTGTTGCCGAACTGATGAAGTAGGCCGTTTCTCAGATACAGTGTTCGCACAGTATGTGTGTTTCAGGGGAGTGATAAAACACATGTTGATCAATATACTGATCATTGAGCTCAGGGACCGGAGGGGATCTGCAGAGCTATAGATCAAAGACAGCACTGACACCTCTGCCCCTCTCTCACTTTCTCTCCATACAGCAGAGAGTTCTCAAGCATCAGACAAAATACATTCCCATTTGGGTGTCTTAACTTTAAAGAGACATGCTGCCTCTCATGCAACCTAATGATTAAGACATATGGTTTGAATACATGATAAGTACGGAAATGAGCACCAGGTAGAGTCGCTCTCCACCAAAGCTCAGGCATAGTGTTTGTAGCTATATCAGCAGTCCTGCCATGGATGGAAATGATGGTCTGTTGCTTGGTCAGTCAGTTGAATGGACCGTCATGAAATTTGCTTTGCACCCAGAGAATGAATCCTAACAACTCTGGTGATTCTTGTGCTTTTCATTGATCACCAGCTTGTTTGACATGAATTATTGAAGCATAATTTCACTTGTTTAATAACTTTCTAGAGATGTGTCCATGTGTTCAAATACAGTAGAATAAAGCATTTTGACCCACTTGTGTCAAAAATTGACACTTGGTTCAAGAAAGGTCTTAAGACAACCTGATCTGCTTTAAACCTGATTTATTCTGCATCAGCGTAAGTTTTGGCATCGGCGCCTGACTCGAAATGCTTTGAACTGAGCTCATCATAATTCTTTGAAAGATTGCTTTAACCTGACGGTGGCAACAGAATGAAAAAAGAGTGGGTGGCTGAAAGAGCAAGAATCCGTCCTCAGTCGACCACAGTGCAGCAAAGTTCGTGGGTTTTCCAGATACCCTGTCATGGATCAAAGTGTTCGTCAGCAGTGATTTTTCTACTTAATGATGGTGAAAGGCAAAATGTCAGGGAGTCTAGAAAATCATAAAAAATGTTCCTCTGGGAACCATGAACGTAACATAAAATTTCATGGCAAGTAGTTATCATGGTACAACGTCTTGGTCGTCAATGACATACTGAGACTGTCCTCTTATGGCCCTGCTTCCAGAAGGGAAACATAAAATAAATATATCAGCACACAGGCCATTACTAGATTAAGCAAAGCATATTTTCTGTGCTGTCAATGTCAGTCGTGTTTTTTCAGTTTCATGGGAGGAATGAGTCAGAACGAGGGTCGACAGGGAGCTGAGTCGCATCATATACAGTATGAGTCCTGCTCCTCTGCCTGATATGGTGAGCAGTCCAAACCAGAGCCAAACACCATTTATCACTCCTGCTGCCAGACGCCTTAGTTCAATAACACAGAGAACAAAGGTGGGAGACAAAGACGCGCAGATACAAACACAGATGCCGGGATGCACACATGAATATTCAGAGTACGCAGTCATGTACGACTGGCATGTATTTACAGGACAACATAAAATTAGGCACATGTTTTTCTTGTTCATTTGCAGCTGCAGTTATTGTGGTGGTGTTCAGGGTGTTTTTTTCACAACAGTAGTGGAAATACATATACTTGGTCTACATTTAATCTGTAAGCTCAAAGATCTTTTTAAATTCATATGAATGGAATAAAAAGGAAGACTCATTCAGACCAATGCTTGGCCATTGTGGCTATGTTGTATGTTGTGTCCTCTAGGTTGCCGTCTCCATGACCTTGGCTTCTGCTCGGACTGAGTGATCATTCAGACTGTCACTGGCCGTCTGACCTTTCTCTCTCTCCGTAGAGTGACAGTGTGTTTGTGATACCGCTGGACAGCATCATTGCTCTGATGAATGCTTCTGGTCAAGGTCCTGACAGAGATGAAAGGAGATAAAGAGGGGGGATGGGGGAGGGCTGGGAGCCACCTGATCATTGGCCGCATTGGATTACAGAGAAGGAAGTCATGCTTTATATGGTTATATGGTTATACAGAGCTAATTTTAGTACCTTGCTCTAAGATGCAAAGAACTTATTCTTGTCTTTGCTAGATAGTTTCACTGCATTTTAACCTGACAACAAACATGAATGTAGTAACAGAGGTATAATTCTCCTCATTCACTACCTCAAGAGATGATGTGAAGCTTGGATCCATTCCTGAAGCAAGTAAACCTCATTTCAGAGAAATAGCTGGGACCTGTATGAATCTTATTATTATTTATTATTTATTAGGAGACTCTTAATAAATCAGTATATTTTGAACTTCCACCAGGACTCATAAGTGATACAGTATTAGCTGTTAAGACCCCATGGTCTTGTGGAAAGTATGTCATGTATGTATTTAAAGGGAAATGTTTTTTTTTTTCAATACAGTGATTTCATGAAGCAGTCATCTTTAGCATTGCTTGTTGCTGCTTGGATTTGGTGACATCAGAACACGTGTGTGGTAGAAATGTCTGCCACCACTGGAAACATGATTTAGAAAAAATGTCCAAAAGCTTAAAGTTGGAAAGCTCATCAGCCGTGTCTAAAATGTTCTCCTGGAGTCTGGTACCAACTATCTTTTTGCACAGAACGATGCAGTCATGGATGAGATGTACACAGTTTATGTTGTGCAGTACACTACGGGCCACCACCACCACTGAGCTATTGCTGTACTGAGTCAAACAAAAATTATACAGTATAAATAATATAATAATAACGGTATACAATTATAAAAATTAAACACATTTTTCCTTAACAACTGAAGTTAAATCCACTTCGTCATTGTATTGCTTTTCCTGATTCTTTGCCCTACTCCTCCCTCCACTCCTTCACTGCCACTGATCTCCCAGCATCCCTTGTGACTGAGCTCCGAGCGTGTTCTTCCCTGGGGCTGTCACGTCAGGGGCAGAAATAGCAGTAGCCTCTCAGTCCCCGGGGATGCTGTCGGCCTCTCTGACCCCAGCACTGCTCTTATCACCTGTCTGCCGCAGGCCGTATTCTCCCGGGGGCACCCGCCGCTGATTTGGAGTCAGTGGATTACACCTGTAGTCTGGTGGCTATCATTAGAAGAATGACTCAACACCTCAGCATGGGAGAGGATGGAGGGTTGTTCGAGAGCTCCGTAATGGGTTTAGATGGGGAGAGCTTGGCTGCGTTCAATGAGAATAAACGCCCTGACACAATTTGATGGAGTTATGTAATGCTTCAGCTCCCGAGCTACTTGTGTACCTGGCTTCTCTGCTGAGGTGCGGCTACTTGGCTGCAAGTTAATTAAGCATCTTATTCATAGAAATAGTTGTTGAAAATTAGCAGGAGTCTTTGCTTTTTACCTCACCCTTGCCTTGAACACTGCACCATTGTATAATAGGCAATATGGTGACAATCTCGATTCAGCATCTCGCTCAGTTTTAAAATATATGTTGTTTCTTTTATACAACACTTCCTGACTGTTATACTGTGTCAGAGGTTAGTTTTGGCCCAATTTCAGAAAGGCAGCATTGTAAATAAATGTCCTGTGTGCTTCCAGTGGGTGTTGGCAAAGATTACTTGAGCTGCTTTTAGTTACCATTATCTCTCATTCACACCTGATGGGATCAGTGTTGCTCATTTGGTTTTATGACAAAAAAACAAAATTGACTTCCTTTGCCTGGTCACACAAACTCATATACAAAAACCTTCTTCCAAGAGAGTGTCATTATTTGACGGGTAGGGTAGTGGGTCCCGGCGGTGCTGCCAGCATTGTGAGAGAAACAATGAACTAACAGAGACTTGAGTGTGGGAGATTGGGAGTGGGAATTAATCATGCTTGCATATTTCCGTGCCTACACTCCTGTCCTGAACAGGAAAATAAACAGTCACAGTCATGCATATGTTCTCTCTTGCACCAATGGATGTATGTATGCCCTCAAACTCAGGACACATACTGTAGCTTCCATTTTGCATATACTGTCATATACTGTCAGGTTTGCGCATGCAAAGGGTGCTCAGGCTATGAAGCATGCAAGTGCTGTTAGACTTTTTAAGTGCTGCGACTCCTTCGGGATTCATCCGGTGAAATGGAATCAGTGGCTCTGTCACGCCAGCCCGTGTGCTGGTGCTGCTCTGACTGAAGTCCTCCAGTCTCCTATTCAGGTGGGCAGCGTGGCCAGCTGGATACCCTGCCATTATCCCCCTTCCACAGAGTGTAGGACCACTCAGATGCTCCTTAAGGAAGATGGAGCAAAATAAGAGACTGTGGTCCCAGCTGTTCTGGCACCGTGTGAGCACTGGGAGGCTGGTCGCCTCAGCTTGTGGATGTAAGAGAGTCTGTTTATAGCTGAGAGGAGTAGATGGACCTTTAAAGAGCCTCGATTAGCCTAAGAGGCCTCAGACAAAATCATTTTCCAAACTCATTTATGCACAAATTAATCTATCATTTTGACCTTTTTGCTTGTGATAGCAGTCGTTTTATTGCTGTTAAGTCTGTGTGTGAGAACTCGCATTCCTGGCGATGTGAAGTAGCTGTCAGGAGTCTAACATGTAAGCTAATGCATAATGAGGTAAGGAGATCCATCCACTTTCTAACCTGACGCAGCAGCGTGTGTGTGTATGTGTGAGTGTGTGTCTGCGTGTGTGAGTGTGTGTGTGTCAGCCCGTATGAGTGTGTGAAAAATAGAGACAGTGGGAGAGAAAGCCTGGAGCTTACCCAGCTTACATAGGTGTCAGACCTCACAGCTTCAGAACAAGTGTTGACAGAGCTACACACTGATCTTATTGTGTGAATTGCACACAGTACAGTCTGCACTGTACTCAGAGCCACAGTACTGGTGATATATTGTTGCATACTTTGGAGAAACCTATGAATATAAAGAAAGCACTTTTGTTGAGCTCAGTGCTGATTCCATTATGGTATTGAATTTATACAGTGTTCTTATGTCCGATAACATGGATGGCATATTTGTTCCTCCGTTTGTTCTTCATTATGTGATATGTAGAAATGTTGATTATAGTTCATCAGTGTGCATTGAATGTACCTCTAGTCTAATCTTACCCTTAATAAAAGTGATTCCCCATGTACAACCCTGATTCCAAAAAAGTTTGGACGCTGCCTAAAACATAAAAAAAACAGAAGGACATAATAAGCCAATGATTTTTGACTCATTTGAAAACAGTAAAAAGACAATATATTAAGTGTTTGACCTCATTCACTTTAGTGATTTTTGTAAATATCTGCTCATTCTGAATTTGATGGCAGCAACATGTTTCTAACAAGTTGGGACAGGAGCAACAAAAGACTGTGAAAGTTGTGGACTGATCCAAAAACACCTGTTTGGATCATCCCACAGTTAAACAGGTTCACTGGTAACAGGTGACCCAGCTAACCCGACATTACTTTTTAATCCACGCTCCAGTACTTTGAAGTGTTATGGTTTATATTGAAAATAAGCCCCGTTTACAACTAGCACATCCACTGTATGTAGTATTTCTCCACTGTGTGAGAACTGGCCCTTGATGCCACTATATTAGAGTGAAGGCTGAAGTTACTATCTATTTTGATTTATTGGATATGCACTCCAGCAATCCCAGTCAAACTAAATCTGAGATAACATTATGCTTGCCTCAGAAAGTCCTCATCCTAAAAGCCTTTACTCTTTTATCTTTAAAAACAAAATCATCCACTGACAGTTGTCATATCAAGGGCAAAATCGACTGTTGCCGCCTAAAAATGAGACGCTTGCTTTTGTCTGCCTCTGTCAGAGAGAACCCCATTGTTTGAAAAATTACTTAGGATTTCAAGTGGTAACCTGCCACCGTCATCAACTTTATATGTGCTGTGCAAGAATGGGAAGCTTGACAGGTGTAGCTGCAGTAACTAATGGGCCCTAGCGGACAGCCAATTCAGCTTGCAAACTAGTTTAGGTTAACACAGAAATAGAACATTAACTGTGTGTCCTTTTTGTCTTCAGCAGCTTATCACCAAGGCTCTGCGGGCGGCGAGCGAAGTTCTGGTCCGATCCGGTGCCAGCGATGTCGGGAAGTGTGCAAGGGAGAGGTGGTGCGAGTACAAGAAACCCACTTTCACGTCAAGTGTTTCACCTGCACCGGTAAGACATGGGGACCCGATCAATGAGGACGCAACACAGCAAGTAGAGCTGACAAACAGCTGTAGTGAACACACTAAAACAGGTGTTGCCTTACAGCGTCCCCAGGCGTGGGTGGTTCCTGTCATACATGTTGTTAAATAAGATGGGACTCAGATTTCAGGAGACTAGAAAGAAGACATCTATCTTGGTCACTCCCTTCTACACACACACACACACACACTGACTGATATACACTATCCTCTCGTTCATCCATCTACTAGCGCACATGCTGAGTGCTACTATTAGCCCACTGTAGGGATTGGAACGGATCAGAGGTGCCTTGCAGGGGACTTAGGCTCCTGCTAAGGTAGCTTGTTATTGCGCTGCCAACTCGGAGAGGATTTTCCCTCGGTTGTACGCCGTGGTCTAATGAGACTATCTCGACTAGCTTTGCAGTGCTACAGGTGACCACTGGTGACCTACAAAAGGCACAGTGGTGGTCATAATCTCAGGTCCTCTTTTAACAGGAGCAGTGCAGCATGTGCTTCTGTTTTGTAATGTTTGTGATGTTGTAAAAGGAATTGTGTCCTACGGCTTTTTCATGGTATGGAATCTAATATTGTCTCTTGATCTGCCTAAAGGAATAGTTTGATATTTCGGGAAATATTCACCCAGAAAAGTAACTGTCAGTTTTTATTTTGTATTTTCCTGGACCTGGACCCTCTTTTCCCACGTTTTTGTATCTAAGTGACTAAGGGAGACAACAATTTTTGAAAATGGTTCAGTGTTGAGCGAGCGAGCTACAGCCGGCAGCCATGAAACAGGCTGTCTTATCATTTGGGACAATTGCGCAGCATCAATGTATGTCCGCAGAAAGTGCTGTTTTGCCACTGACAGGCTCAGATTGTGTCTGACAACATCACAGAAAGGATCCTTACAGAGACCTTTTCATTAAAGAGTCATTTTTGTTCAACCAGAACCATCGGTTGTATCGCTGTCGTCAAAGCCACCAGATTCACAGAAAACAGAAAAGAGTCATTTTACCTTGCAGATCATTATATAAAACACTTGATTCAAACTTGACAGAAACAAAAGAGAACTCATCAGAACCATGTGGGTTCACATGGTTTGGACTGTGCAGGCTGGGGTTTCATCCGGTTTACATGAATGAAAGTTTGAAAAATTAGGAAGCTAATGATCTGATGAATGGGATGCTTTTTTCCCCCCTTTGGCTCAGCAAGATTGCAAAACCAACTTCTAAGGAAAAATGACTCAGAGTCCTTTTCAAACATGATACTGACATGTAAAATAGCTGGAACATTTGTTGAGCTGAGTGCAGGTCTGAAAGGGGCTTATGACAGTCAAGTATCTGTAGATATGCAAATTAGAAATCAAAGAACGGAGGAATGTTATTTGTCATGCTGCTGTACAGCCTGGAGCACATGTGCACAGTATTATGTTGATAATGCTATTTCTAAGGCAACGACAGTCAGTTATGGCCGGGCTGCTTTCAGTAATTTGCAGATGACTTTGAGAAAATAGATAGATTAAGAAGAAATGTGCACTTAACTGTCATCAATCACACCCAGTTTTGCATAATTATGGACTTATCAGACATAATTTCTGACAAATCTGCCACATTGTTCACCAGGCTGTGACTTTTCTCATGGGCGCAACTGAGTTATGTTGACATCATGTCACTCTCTTAACATCATACAGTAAATTTATTTACTTAAAAAAAAAAAAAAGAAATTTAGACGCAGAACGCTTGAATCTTCTATTTTGCGTCATGTCATTGCCAATGGAAAAATAGTTTGAATAATTCAGTAGTTATTTAAATAATTTCAGATTAATGCGTATTTCATATTCATCCAAATGGGCATCATTTCTTATTTATCTTGACTTATTCCGTGTTTGAACAGAAGCTGTTGTGAATTGTCTTTGTTTTTTCAGATTCATTCCTGATCAAACCTGTTTGCTCAATAGGTCATTTAAGAGTTACCTTTTCAGAGTTATCCATTTAATTTTTATTTATCCATTCATTCATCCATCTTAGTAAATCATTCCAATGTGAATTTTGCTTTCAAAAAAACTAAAAACATTTTACAGTAGAAACTTTCCTGGGAAATTTTCAAAGCTGCTTTCTATACTGTAAGTCAGGTCTTAGGTGTCTGTTGTTGAGGAGAAGAAGCTGAGTAAGTTGTGTTTGTTACTGTGTGAGCTGCACTCCACCATTGTACAGCACAAAGCTGCTCTACAGTAGAGAAACTCTCTGAAGGTTATTCATCGGAGGGTTGTTGTTACATGTTCCCTACGTGTAGCCGTCACGCACATGAAAACACATGTAGCGCACACATACACACATGTGCACTCAGGCGTACGAGCGTGCACATCCATACATGTGTGCACGCTTGCCGTGGTTGTGAGGGGTTGCTGTGGTAACGGTGTGAAGGGGCACCCGTGCCCTGGTTGGTGGATATTCTCAGCATCTCTATGGTGCCATTAACCAATCGGAAGGCACCATTCTGTGCCCCAGAGAAAAAGGGGGGGTGAACACAGGAAGCAAGCGGAAAAGAGAAGGGGGGGATGGGGGTGCTGTTTGTGTCGCCCAAACATTACATCATCACTTGAGTGTAATACCAATCTGATCCTCACTTGCTCTTCTTCCTTCCCTCATTTCCTTCTCACTCCCAGCTGCACAGTAATGGAAAACTGTCATTGGTGAGCATCATGTTAAATACACCTATCAGGCAGCCCTCCCCTCTCATGTTCCAGAGAGCTCTCCACATCCCATGAGGCAATGGGGCAGTATTGTGCCGCCAGACTCTGCCACATCCCTGCCTATAATATGCTCTCCTGTATGGGCCTCTGCACCGCCAGCACTTTTCTAAAGCTCGTATTGTTTCAGTGTCCAACCCCCATCGTACACAAACATGTTGCATGTTCTTTTGAACTTCATAAACTCCATCTATTCTCTATTGTCTGTCTGTGTTCTCTGCTTTCCATTAGCTCCCCTGTATATATTCTGAGGCTTAACGGGTTCTGAATTCAGAAGCAGGATTGGAGATCGAATTTCTACATTCTCTTCCATCGCTCTGTTGCTCTTTCTCTCCGTTTTTCTCCCTCTGTTTCTTTCTCTTGCTTTCTCCCGTTCTTTCCTGATGACAGTCACCCAAGCATGAAATCAATTTCTCATCTTGGGACAGGATGACATTGGCATGCGGGGTGTGCGATTTGGAGGCTAATGGCTAAACTGTATTATACCATTGCACCAGAGTGACAGTCCGCTGTCAGTAGCCAATTGCCTTATCTGTCGGATGTGTTTATGAACTATGTGACTGGGGCGTGTTTCAACATTTGATTTCATTCTTTGCTGGGCTTTTTTTTTTTTTAGGCAATCAGCGTGTGTACCCTGGTTTTACTGACCTTGACCAATGATATTGTGTGTGCCTCAGTCCCTTAATTTCCACTGAAAAACCATGACATCAAATCTTAGTTATTTTTCCTCTTTTTCTTTCTTCATTTCTGCCTCCTTTTTGTCAGAAGGGCTGACCGTGCCCCCGTGAACAGACCCTAATCATACCAGCCTTAAACAGTCACACACATTTTGTGAGCCAGCACATTCACCTAGCATGCAGAAATACATGAGTCTGTCCTTTTATCCTCCCTCTGCCTTTGCCCACACCTTATCAAACCACATTACCTTCTAGATGCCACATTATCATAATTCCTCTCTCATGCATTAGTCAGAAGGAGAACAGATCACTAATCATGTGCATTTAACCTCTCATTTGAACCCATTACAAAACGGCTGATTATAGCATGAAGAAGCAGCCACGCAATCAGCTCAGAAAAAAAGTCTGTGGAAAATGCTGAAGACTGAAGCCAGCTCACAGATTGATGCATCAACTCCAGACATAGAGCAGTGGGTGTGTGTGGATCCCATGGCACTTCTCAGTGTAGCAGCGGGCTCTACTGTATGGATGATGTGGTGTTGTATTACCAGCAGACGGGCTGACTCGTGCATACTGGCCTAATGACATAGTGACCACATTTACCCCGCCTCTGAGGCGTAATTGGCACTCTTAGATTCCAACAGAAACAGCGCGGCCTGTCAGTGGCACAAGCGCAAAGCTAATACACACATAAATCACACGCAAAGGCAAAAATGGGGCGAGTGTGTCCCTCGCAGCCAACTCACATTTTAACAAAAAACACAGAAGCACAGAAACAAATACACAAGAACAGACAGAGACAGATGCAAACAGACGCATTGGCACATAAACTGCCGGGGCTGCTCCCAGTCGTTATTTATTTTCCGAGACAGAGCTGATTTTTCTCATAAAACAGCGTAAAGGGAATCACAGATTTACACAGACGGGTCAAAAAAAATACTGCTAATGCTCCATTTCCAGCTGGTATTCTCAGCAGGGATCGTGTGAAATTGCAGCATCTTTTGTCTTTTTCTCTGCAGACCTGTTTCAGTCAGTTCAGCCTCCCTTTGGATGCCATTAGCCCCCATCACTCAACCTCTGCGTTAATAACATCAACCTACAGCACTGAACTGCCGGTCTGTCCTCTGATGGCGAGGCAAAGACTGAGACAGAGAGAGAGAGAGAGAGAGAGAGAGAGAGAGAGAGAGAGAGAGAGACAGCGGAGGGGACGGAGGGAGAGGAAAAGATAAATAGCAAGAGGAGTAAAGAGAAAAGAGGTTATGAAGAGAAAAAGAGACACACAGCACAGAAACAAAGTGGGGGGTTACAGGGATGGGGAGCTTCCTGTAGCTATAGCAACCGCTGGCACGCTTGTCCAATCATCACGCCAATGCTTGGTTGCTAGGGAGAGACTCCGGCGGCGGGAGATGGGAGCGCGGCAGGCGGCGGCGTTTTTTCCCCGACGACTCCCCGGGATCTGGGATAGATGACAGGGATTATTCTTCAGCTTGTCTCTCTCTCAAGCGTCAGCATCCGGAGGGATTTTCACACACTGACGCCCTGTCTATTGTCTTTAAGAGTGTGTGTGAGGGAGTACCATTGTGTGTGTGTGTGTGCCACAGTGAGGTGGAGCTGCTTAAGTGTCGGGCTCAGTGAAGGAGTGATTTCTGAATGATGAAGAGGATCATTAAGCGACAAACCCTGCTGTGTTAGACAAACACACACGCACACGCTAAATCAGTATATATAGCTGGAGGGCATATTTATCACATGTACAAGGCCCCGTCTCTAGCAGTTTGGTTATCCCTGTGTGCCTGTGATCCCCTTCACGCCTATTTTGCCTTGTCTTATCAGTGTTTCATCAGCCCACAGAGGGTTAAAAGCTGAAGGCCTCAGCAGCGGGGCTGGTCTGCTGGTATGAAGGGACTCCACTGGGCAACCATCTGTCTCCATCAGCTACCGCAGCCAAATGCTAGGGGGACCCTGTCACTCATGCACGATTTCTCTCTGCTTTAGCCTTCAGCTGCCTCTCTCTCTCGCTCTCTCTCTCTCTCTCTCTCTCTCTCTCTCTCTTTCTCTCTCACTCTGTCTCCTCTTGCCCTTTTCTATGACCACATCTCCTTCTGTTTTCTGTTACTGCTTTCCTTTTTTATAGCCACACTGGCGGCATGGCTCTCAGGTTGGCAGTGTCGGTTGGTCAGTCCACTTCTTTTCCTTCCAGAATGAAATATCTTACTAACTATGAGATGTATTACCATGAGATTTTGTATAGGCATCAGAGACTTTTTCCTGCAGTGCAACCATTATGTTGATGTTTCCTTTAGTGCCACGAGAAGCTTTTCTTTGTAAAATATGTACATGATGGAATGACACAAACTTTGCACATACGTTCATTGTTCCCAGACGATGGATCCTGATGGCTTTCATGATCCCTTGACATTTCCACTATCACGTTAACATTTTGGTGCAGAGTGAAATGTCTCAACAACTCCTGGAGGGTTGAAATTAAGTAGAGACATTCATGTTCCCGAGAGGAGGAATTGTGATAACAATAATCCTGTGATTTTTTAAATCTGGTGCCATCATCAGGTCAAAATGTGTCATGTGTACTTTATGGCCAAAATTGATGCCTCTCTCATTAGCCTCAGCTGTACTTTGTGCTTGGTGCTAATTGGCAAATGTTAGTTGAAAGCGCCGTGCCGGAGCGCAGCCTCACAAAGCCGCTAGTGTGGTTGTAGACTTTTGTTTCACTCCTCTTCCTGTCTGTCTGGCGGCCTCTTCTCCCAGCCTGCGATTTGGCACAACTTGAGAAAACACATTATTTACTCTTGAAGTGTTTCCTCCTGTCAGAGGGCTCCGATCCAGGGGACAGGGGGAGGGCAGAGGAGCCTGGGCCCCACATTGGTAGCACAGATGTGGGGGTGAATAGGTGAGTAACTCCCCTGCTGAAACTTGTCACTGCCCCACTGCATACATGCCTCTCCGCTAAACTGTGGCTGCCCCTATTATCTTGAAAAATGCCTTGGAAAGTAGCTGTCGACAGTAGCACTGAAACAATTAGAACCTGCAGCAGGGCTACCTTGACGTGTTGTACAAAGCATGTCCATTTAGTTAATAGCACATTATGAAGACCTAACAGTAGCATAATGAGCTCAGGGAAGAGTCACGGCGAGAGAGAGAGAGACAGAGAGAGAGAGAGAGAGAGAGAGAGCGTGGGGTAATACATAGAAGAGAGGCTGTGAAAGAAAGGGAAGGTCGCACCGAGGTTCAGTCTCATGGTGAGAAAAGAAGGTGCAAATTGAGATAAAGCGGAGACCTTGTGCTCGGAGCCACAAAGATTTGGAAGCAGTCTTGAAACGGAAAGACAGAGAAGGAGAAGGGGAGGAGGCGGCAGGAGGAGGGAGGGGGGAGTGTCGGCACTGTTTTGGGGTTCCGGCCTGGGCCGACTTTGAGAAGGGAATTTTAATTGCGTCTGTTGGCTGGAGATAAATACCCAATCATGCAGACCCCCTGTGGGTGCCTAATCAGCGCGCTTCTAATGACCACAGCTGCAGACACCAGCCTACATGCTAACCTCTAATCACCAGACTTATGATCTCTAGATGCTAACTTCCTGCGTTGCCCAAAAAAAGAGCAACGTGAAGGAGAGAAGCATCTTCTTAGTTTCCCTCATTAGAGCTCCATTCAGCGAAAGATCATAAAATGAGCAAATAGATGAAATGAAGTCTTTGATGTAGTTTAGTCTTGCGAAGCTGATTATGTTTGCTTTAGGAAGGTAATTGATGATACATCTGACTGTGTCTCCATAAAATAATACATAGTTCTCATATAAACAGAACTCTTCATTAAGTTAGGAATGCTACACATGATTTCCAGCTTTCCCACGAGTAACTACAGCATAAATCTACAAAGGCTGCTTATATAACAGCGAAGCAAACCAGTCTGGTTCTATGTTGGTTGTGTTGGGCTGTTGTTTTTATGGGTGGGTGTCCACACCACGTGGTGCTGGTTGTGTGGCTGTGACCAGAGCCTTTCTTCTCGGAGCCAAGCTAAGCCACAGCTCCGCAGCAAGCGAAGACACCAAGCTCGAACCCAACTCCACCCGCCGTGCTGGCAACTATTACATGCGGAGGGATAAGTTTCAAACTTGTGCTTAATAGTTACGGCTAAAATGAGAGAACTTGAAAAACAGAGGGCCTGCTTGCAATCGGCTGTGAAAAAAATGGAGGCTCTTTCAGGGAGGTTTGAGGGATGATCCTTTTCAGAAATTTAAAAGTTGTGTTTGCTTTGGGTCTATCAAAGTGCAGAGGACATGTAATTTAGTAATTTAATGCAGTAACACCATGGTTACAGTGATTCAATCCATATGTTAATGTGAGAATTAATGTTGACTTTGGAAATGGTTCTATTGAATTAATTTGCTTTATTTCCATAATACTTGCCAACAGAAAATAGAATGATAATTATATATATATAGAAAATAATTCTGAAGATAAACTGTGAAAGTTATGTGCAAAATTTTTCAGTCTGACTTACCTTGTTCAGTCTGACTTATGAGGCACATGTACAATTGTAACAAAACCAATTGCTAAACAAATTGCTGTCCTTTGAAAACCGTGTAATTCCAACATGCCAACTTTTTCTGCTTCGTGATAGTTCTTTTTTGTGCTCTAAGTATGATATGCACTCATTCATGCCTATTTGTGATCATTTTTCTGTCATGTGATATTGCATTTCCTTTAGTTAATCCAATAGATTTTTAAATGGTTTACATAACTTAAGAACAGAGGGAATGTTGTCAACACACATGGGAACACTTGAAGACACATGGTTTCCTTCTGACATTTTCAGTTAGCTGAAGAACACACAACACTATCATGTGTATTCCCATCTATAACTCAGTATACTTCACACGTATACAGTGCATTACACTGCATATTATTTACTGATGGTGCCTTTAATTAGCTTTAATAATTTGTAGATCATTGCTGGCAAAGTGAGAACTTTAAGACGATTGAGCATTTAGAGTTTGTCAAATTTAAGAAAAAACTTGATTGTAATATTTCACTTTTTGACTTTCAAACTGATTTGTTATAGTAATTTGAACTTATAGTATTATCACTGATAGCGTTTATTATTCACCAATTCAACCACAACAAAACCACATGTGCCACCACCAGCACATCCCTCAGACTGGGGACCCGGCTGTCTCTAGGGCAACTGCGGAAGGTTTACGTCTCATATGGCAACTGAGGAAGGGGGCCGCCCTCTGTAAAGGAACCAGCCAATCGTCCAGTCACAAGAAAACAATGTGATTAGCCAGAACAGGTGAACCATCCAGCCAGCCCATCCAATCCAGTCTGAGCAGATGCAGTCGGCCGGCTGCGATTTGGTCAGGCGTCCGTATGCTAATGAAGTGCATTAGGCTAATTGAGCAGATTCCAGTATTTTGAAAATCAATCTGGGCGCAGATTGAAAAGCAAGTCATTTTGAGAGAGAGGGAGCGAGAGGGGCAGAGGGAAGGGGGAGGGAAAAGAGAGCGGGAGAAAATTAAAGTGGCAAATTTTACTATAGTTTAGTTTTAGATGATTGGAAATGTTTTTATTAAATTAATGTAATGGACCATTTCAAAACACATTGATTTTCTTTCCGTTACGAAGAGTTTAGTAAATGTGGAAATATTTACTCTCCCAATCCCCTTTTTCCATGAAGGCATCAGATAGCTTGTGATTTGGGTTTCTGGTAAGAGCCTTAGTCTGGTTTAAAATGCAGCAGGGACACTTTTTGAAGCTCTGTGCCATTGTTCAGTGGTTCTGGAAATGTGGTTTGCACATGCACACACACACACACACACACACTCACATTATAAACAGGCTATTTTAAATCTTAGCTCTGGTCTTCCTCATGCCTTCATTCTTCACTTTCCTCCCTTCTTCTGCAGCCACCGTGCCTTGATGCCAATGACCTGTCGCAATGATAAAGATCCATCATCATATCTCGGCGTACACACTGTCCCATTTCATCATCCTATCTCAGCATACGCACAGTGCCATCTCATCGGGGATGGATTTATGTGCTTCCATCCTCCTGTGGGAGCCAAGATTGTTTTGTTTTTAAGTGAGGGCCCATTGATCTTTTATTACACCATTAAGTCAATACGCTCCACTCATAAACAGCTTGAGATTAAATGAGCCCCTTTGAAGGGTTTATGTGCATGTGTGTCTGTGTGTCTGTCTGTGTCTGTGTGTCTGTGAACCCTGAGCCTGCCTGCATGCGCTGAAAACTGGTGGCTATAGGGAGCCAAATTTAGCCTGCAGGAGGACCGCAAGTCTCTATAGCATGGCCAGGATGAAGCCATTTATTAGCAGCCAGTTGTTGGTATTCAAGGGGCTTCATTCCACCGCAGACAAAATGATGCTTTGAGTTTAAGTTTAAAATGTTCGCTGCTTTATTTAAAGTGGCACAAACCGCCTTCATTTACTGGCAGTGTGCTATAAGCAGCTTTCAGCACCATCAGTTGGACCTGATATTGTTAACCTCATGATTAGCAGTTTTTCCACGTAGATTATGTTTCCATTTTTTCATGCTGCGATAAAGGTCATTGGTTTGGCTTCAGTGTAGAAACAGTGTATGCTTTCAATTACTAATGTCAGGAAAGAATTTGATTAACTCAGTTGAGAAAATTGGAAACTCATACAGCTTTTCACAAATATAGATACTTCCCTCAGGTTGTCTGTATTTTTATAGTAAATCGATGCTCCACTGCTGCAGAGTACAGGAAAGTGCATGATGTGGAGTTCATAGTCTTTCCTAGTAGTTTTTCCAAACTGTACTCAAGAAATTCGTCTCGCTGCTATCTGGTTCTAACATCTTCAGCAACTGCTTTGTCTACTGGTAGCCGGTGTGTGTGTAGCCTGTGTTCTTGTTTCCAATCCATGACCTCCTGTTTTACGTGAGCTTCAGGCCTGAATCAGGAGGACCTGAGGGTTTGTACACTTAGAATCTCAGTCTGCTCTGAATCAGTCATCTTATCATCATTTAGAGTTCCTGTCTTCATTGACATGTTGGCCCACCTCCTGGTGTGCAGACAGGGTGGATGGCTATGCTTTTTTCTCTTATTGCCCTGTAGTAGATAAAGTAGAAATAGACACTTTGGGAAACATGCTTAATTGGATGAGAAGATTGATACCACTCTTGAGTGTGTGGACAGTAGATATGTATGGGATTGATGGGAGGGTTCTGCACAATATCTTAGCTGTTCCAAGAACTGGGCTCTTCTGGTCAGAGACCTCAGATGTTGTTCCTGGAATCCTGAGTTCCTCAGGTTGGGGGTCACATCCACTCGTGCTCCTATTACCCCCGGGACTACTGTGCATTTACCTTCCATATATAGTTCGTCCGTCAGCCCTTGGTATTTCTCTGGCTTCTCATGTTCTTACTTCCTGATGTTGCCATCACTCGACATTGCTACATCCAGGGGTGGATCTAGAAAAGTTGCCAGGTTGAGGTGGCAAAAGGGGTGCAGGAATTTTTGAGGGGTGGCAACATATGGCAGATGCTTATAAACTGAATTTAATCACAGTTATTCCAGTTTGATGAGAAATAGTAGATAATATAATTTACACTTAAGTATTTAAGTATATTTGATTCACTTTTCCTCCCTTTTGTCTTCAGTCTCATTATTGACCAGGAATCATTTATTTTCTTTTGTTTTATTTTGATTCTATTATTTCTTTTGTCTGTTGTTTGGTCATTAACATTTACTGTGAGTTCTCAGAAGCAGACGTGATTGGGACTGAGCCTGTCTGAATGTCTGCAGGTTATTGGAAACATGAAAAATGACGTGTTCAAATTGAAGTCCTTTGCTGACTTGCTTCCAAACAAATAAAAATAAATGACAAACAACAACAAAAGCAAAAGCTAGCTGAGTCAGCTAGCTTTTCACGTACCTTTGTTCTGTTGAAGGTCATCCAGGTCCTGATGCTTGGAAATCGGTGAAATGGGTCCATATCGCAAATTCGAGACGAACGACGCAAACGCAAGCGAGTTGACGAGAAATTCGGATTCGGTTTATTTGTTTGTTTGGACCTCACACACACTCATCACATTCACACTGTGTGGCATACCTTTGTTGAAGCCGGGATTCGATCCCGCGTCTCCAGCTCCCCGGGCGACGTCCTTGCCAATGGGCTATCTTCAGTATTGATCAACAGCAACAACTGGACTGAAGATCAAGACTGAAGGAGGAGTCTGCAGGAAGTTCACCTCCATCCACCTGCAGAGAAAAACTTCAAGGTGGCAAGAATCTTGATTCAACAAAGGAAAAAGAAACATTTAAATCCACATTTGAGTTTTCTGTCTCACACTTTGTCAGACTCAGTGAGCGTCTCCTCACAGGTGGCTGTCTGTTCTCTGTGGTTACCATGGATGTGATAGCTCAACATGTTAACATGATGAGCAGTGACGCTGAGATTGTAGGTTCAAAACCTGATGTTTTTTTTTGTTTTTTTTTGGCCCAACACAATCTGAGAAATAAATATTTCCATCCAGGTGATAGTTTTGGAGATAAACCTGCCTGAGCACCATGAAGTTCTCTCTTTGTGGAAATAATCACACTAGTAGTTTTCATCATCATATCTTCATCCTGTGTCTTTTGCTAAAACACATCCAGAGTCATGCTTTCATGCCAGTCCCAGCATCTCCTGCTTATGGCCATACCACCTTGAACACGCCAGATCTCAGAAGCTAAGCAGGGTGGGGCCTGGTTAGTACCTGGATGGGAGACTTTCTGGGAATACCAGGTGCTTTCAGGTTGTTGTTTTTTTTGTTTTTTTTAACTTTCTGAAATTGAAAATAACTGGAATTAATTTAAAAAATAATTTAGGAATGTAAAAAGTCATTTAAAAGATCGACAACGCCACCTAGGGATTTCCAGAGCCCGAGGTCTCTAATAGGCAGACAGGTTCTTTAAAATCGGGTGTGAGCAGAGTTAGAAAACACAAACCTAAGGGTAATATTAACTAGTTTATTACAATAAATTCACCATAAATTAAAAAGTGGATGATGAGACGAGAGTCCATGTAGTACTCCTCTGTCAGTCCTTGGTCTTGGTCTCTTCATCTTTGGGGGGCATTATTTTTCAAGACAGACAATGTGGGGGCTTTATATATATATTATACCTAATAAGCCTATTATTGTTTAATATTTTCACCTATTTACTAAATAATTTGCTATTTTTTCTTAGCCTATATCAGTGTGAACAGACTCCTAAAACTCAGGGAAATTTGCAAATGATTGCTGGATACTTAACTAAAAAATGGTCTTAGATATCACAAAATGCTCAATGTAAAATCCACAGTTCATGTGCCAATGAATGAGTCCTTAACTAAAAGCAAAATAAAGTCCGAATAAACTAAAATAATCCCCCGCTTTCACTGGTCCAGAGGTCAATAATAGCAGCAAGTGCCTTGAGCCAAACACGGGCCTTGAGCTGAACTTTTTCCATCATCAGCTTTAACCTAGTTGCGCAGGTTTGAGATGTCAGACTTGAAAAACATGTTCTTGAAAGTCCTTCACAGTGAGGCACGGCGACTTTCATCAGCCTCAGAAAGCCAGGCCTCTCAGCGATTTGAAATGGCATCATGTCCTTTGCCATGTATTATGAAAGGACTGCTGTGAGGTCTCAAGCAATTTTTGATGTGGGTACATAAGCAGCCTGTCTTTGAAATGCTTGCTCGAGTGTCTGTGTCGCTGTAGATGAGGACGAGGGACCAGCAGCATCACTGGATTTGTCTCCTGAGTGGGCTGTCTGCAAACAACAGAATGGCAAACTATTATTATTATTATTATTATAGAGATATTTGTAGAGATACAAGTACAACATAGAGTGAAATGAGGGGAATGAGCCCTAATCATAACCATTACTTTCCTAAACCAAACCTAACCTTAACCACTGATCCAAAAAATCAGCTTTTTTCCAATTGGGGACACAGCTTTTGTCTCCACTTGGACAAGCCGTCCCCAATTAACTGGTCTTTAGTCTAAAATGTGTCTACGAAAGTAGGCTAAGTCAAACACACACACACGCACACACACGCATGCACACAGACACACTCATACACATATGCTCTATCTTCTGTGTTGCATTTGAATTATTTAGGAGACAGTGATAGTATTTGCCACCAAACAACTTACATAAATATAGAGGAGTTTTATAGAGTCTGTAATTTTTCTCCAGTTGGAACACTTATACAAACCAATTTGACGACTACCTGGCTGACTTTAAAAGAACAAAATTTCTTAGTTGGTTGAATAAACTTGACATGGTGTTGTGCAGGTGAAGAATAGAGTTTGCAAACATGGGAGCTGCACAACAGATGGATAAACCACCAAATTCCTCTAGTTTATCATTAAACTGGTCATCGTTGTATCCTTAGTGTATTTTTATTTGCGCTAACTGATCAAAAAATAAGCATATTTTCTAAAAATACCAATCTCCATCCCCATTTTCTATTGGGCAAAACAGGCACATCATTACCAGATGAGCTATTACATAACATTTGTAGTTGTGTTAGACGACAGTTGTAGTAGTTGTAGCTGAATACAATTTTTGAAAAAAGTGACTTTTTATATATTATACATGAAAAATTCTGGTCAACATGTGACCTTCATCAGCCTTATGTATTGTTTCCAGCTGGAAGTCACAGTAACTGTCAACTCTTTCTGTTGGTAAACCACATAGACTGGAAGAAACTGGAGACTGGCAACCACACTGGCCACTGATTTGTGAAAACAAATCTTAGCTATATTGTTACACCCGCTGGAATTCACTCTCAGTTACATGGCAAAGTGCTGTAGCACATAATGTCTGCTTAGGATGCACAATATAGACACACACATACACACACATACACACACACACACACACACACATACACACAGACTGAACACTCACCTTGTGCATACACAGCAAATGATTTCAGTATCTTGCCCAGTGGTGTTTAATGAGTCTGTTGTAGATTTTCTGATGATGCCGGGAACTTGCGGTCTGTTGTTTTGTCTCCTTTTTCATATTGTTTAGCACAAAATGACTTTTCCTCTGATTATATCATTATATTCCCATCAGAGCAAATTGGCTCACCACTGTTGGGCGCTGAACAACTTTGCCAGCAGTCGTGTGTGAAGACAAACATACACACAGCACAAACAAGCACACATGCACACACAAGCAGGTAAAAAGGAGCCCAGACTGAAAATGTATCTTGGTTGTTATTTCACATGACAGATAATAGAAACCTCAATTTTTTCAAAGCCAAAATTAGCATTTCTACGTTTGTTAACATCTGTTGCCTTCATCCACAGGTTAGTACATTTGCTTTAGTGTTTTGACTGCCCTGATTTCTCACTCATTCTCACATGTTCTCTCCACAGTGTGTAACTGTGATCTGGCTCGATCCGGCTTCTTCCAGAAGAAGGGCGAGTACATCTGTACGGCAGACTACCAGCGTCTGTACGGTACACGCTGCGACCGCTGTGACAGCTTCATCACAGGAGAAGTGGTCTCCGCTCTGGGACGCACGTACCACCCCAAGTGCTTTGTCTGCAGCGTCTGCAGGTACACGTGCACACACACACAACAGACATGCAATCTCCTGTTGTATGTGTTCAGAAGAAGATATGGTTGGGAAATAATATATTAATAATTTGGAGTTGTGTTTCTGATAACCAGGCCAAAGTAAGTCCATAACCAGGCCAAAGTAAGTCCAATATTCATAAATTCATTTAAATTTCAGCTCTGTTTTGGTCTCCACCAACCCCTGACCGAAAATATCTGACTCTTAAGCTGCTTAAGTATAAGACAGTGTATAGTATGAGACAATATAAATGTGTCAGCCATCAGGTGATTTTGGTGTACTGTTCATTCTGTCTTAGCTCTGCTTTTAATATCTCCAGCAAATACACATTTTTTGCCAAAAGCAATGAGCAAGACTTGTTTGTAGTAAATTGGATTTTTATATGATTTCTGTATCAATGGGATAAAATGTTAGAATTCCCAACCTGCATGGATGTATTTTTTGGTCACTTGGGGGGCAGCGCAACAAGCTATATTATGAAGTCAGCAGGTGGCCAATTCTTGTGTTCTACATCTTTAAATTGCAGGATCAGCCTCAAACATACATCCAGTCTGGTTATTTTTCAACATAGAAATAGCTTGGTAGTTCCTCTCTATGTTGATATTTTCTCGAAAAATTACATCACAATATGTATTAATACTGTAATATCCATTTTGCCTACTCCAACTAGTACACATTAACCCCTGCTACTTAAGCATAACAGGCAACATATTGTACATAAATTGCACTGTACATATGACTTCTTCACTTCTTTATCTGTCCTGTATCAGCTGTGTATGGCGATGAAGCACAAGTTAAATCACGTTGTAGCCAGTCAGAGAACAGCATGACAGAGGACAGGATGGAGAACAGGGGATTAATTGTAGAGCTACTAAATAAGAAATGTACGCCTGTTTTCTCTTTCTCTGCCATGAGTCACTGTTTTCTGCCCCATGGCCATCCAATACTTCCTCAAAAGATGCTGCACAAGTTGCATCTTTCAAAAATAAGAAACTCAAAAGTGACTCATTTCTTTTAGTGCATCAAGTAAGGCCAACGATTGAGCTCACGATTCAGTCTCGTCTCAGCCCTTGAATGTCAATCAATATCTGATTGGAAAGCTCGAGCAGTCTGTCGTTTTGCTTAGTCGAGTCACGATTCCTTAAAAAGAGAGCTGACCCGGTGTTTCACGCTGTTAGATTAAGTAAAAGTAGGCCATCTCTCCTCTGACCTCCATCAGTGTTCGTGTTAAGCTCCTCCTGAACGAACTCAGTCAGCATCCCTGTTGGCTCCTTTCCTCTTTTTATTTCAGCGTTTCACTCTTCTTGTCGTCCTCTTTTTTTCTCTGTCGTGCTCCATTCTTAAAAAGTCTCTCTGTTTGTTTTGCATATACACGCATGGTCTGTGGGAACCCTTGTTTATATTTTGCATTTTCTCTCTTCCCTGTCTGTTTTGACATGTTATAAGGTTTACATAAGAGCCATCTTTCCTTACTTTCCTTCAGGAGGGTAGCGTTTGTCTGTTGTCTTGTATCTGCTTGACATTGGCCGATAAACATACGGCCATGCCCAGCAGCCGTGGTCAAAAAAACTGAACTGACACCAACTGGCCGGAGACAGCCAGTGGAGCTGTCCTGGCAGTGACAGGGATGTCTGTGTGTGTGTGTGTGTGTGTGTGCGTGTGTGTGTCAGCATATGTGGAGTCGACTGGAAGAGACAGCGAGAAGCCGAAGGGTGAATCTCTTCTATCCTGCTCCGTCTGCCCTCTGTCACATTGCTCACAGTCTTTTTTTGTACCTCCTCTATTTTTCCCCATCCTCCTGTCTTCTCCACCCCCCCCCTCCACCTCCTCTGTCTTCCTCCCCTCATCCTCATCATTACCATCATCATCTTCCTGCTCTAAATCATCAGCCGAGTCACATAATCTTCCTTTATGTCTTCATCACCGTCCCACTTTCTCTTTGTCATCACGGCTCTGTGCTCTAATGAAGGCAGATTGCAAGTTTCACTTTTCTGCGCTGATTTTATTTTATTTTTTTTAAAGCCACGGTGATCAAAGCCAGAGTTCATATCGCCCAAGCCTGAAATAGCTTTACTTCTGTGGCCAGTTTTTTTAAAAAAAAAACATGCATTAAATATGTAAACAGAGTAAATTTTTAAAGCGCTGAGAAAAGCTGACAAGGCAGGAGTGTCTTGAGGGAGTGAGAGCAACACACAGGTAACGAAAGGTCAAACACAGACTAACACACTCTTCTGCACCATCCCAGAATTTCCTGTGCTCTAGTTGTACTATAGACTAGGATAGTGGTCAGACACTTCTACATGTCAGAGATTATCCTGTCTTGCTTGAAAGTGGACACACATACAGATCTTGGTAAACAGGCTTCATGTGTTGACTACAGACTACAGCATTTTTGCTCAGTGTGGCCTGTCGATTCAATTAGAAATAGAAAATTGTTTTACAAACAGATGGTTAACCTTGGAACCAACTGAAGAATGAAATTAAAATGAAACCTAAATGAATAATACGCTTTATCAGCTTTCATTGACTTGTGTCCCTTTCATTGTTTACCAGGGCCTTTGTTGAATAATTTGTGTGCTGTAACATCCCTGCTGGCTCATTTGTTCTGCTTACTTTTCTGTTCTTTCTGTTTTATGTATGGGTGTTGTCCTTCCTTGAATAATGGAAAAGCACAAAGGAGCAAACCTAGAAGACTATATATGCCAGTTCCCTGACAGAAACACTTGTAAGATACTCTGAGCTCCCTAGAAAGACACTTTCGAGGGTTCATGACCTCCATAGCTGCGTATATTCCACAAGCCTTTATTCATGCTTGTCTCTGTACATCTCTAAGTGCCTACATGGATGCACTGCGCTCTTGTGCGCTGACTGTGAGCTCTGCTGGAGACTCTAGCCTCCCTCTGGGTCTTGGCTCCGGCTCCAGGCCTCGGCGGGGGAGTAAAAGGATTACTGCCGTCTATGTCTTTTAAACAGCCTTCCCTAAGCCTTTTAGCTCCCCATTCATTCTCACATCCTAAAGAAATCAATCCTTCTCTACGAAAATGCTATAGAAGAGGAAAGAGGGACGAAACAGTGCATCACGATGTGGTAAATTTGATTTCATAGGCGGCTGTCTTGCTGTCATCTTCCTCTGCCTCTCTGTGTGCATGTGTGCGTATTTGCTCTTGCTCATCTTAGTTTAGCTTTAAAGCGATGAAGAAAACACGGACCCGGTGGCACCAGCTGTGGAGGGAAGAGCAGGCTGGGCGGACAGACTGAGAGAGAAAGAGGCAGTTAAGATCAGTATGCACCCCACACAGTCTCCCTAATAACTTTTCATTCTCACTGAGAGAGCCAGTTTTCCTTTTAGAAGCCCGTGGCAGCGTCACATTATCACCTCTTTAATCACAGAGCAGCCAGGTGCTCCTGCAACAATCAGCGTCCTATTAACTCGCCGCCCCGACGCTTTGGAAATGCATTTTCAGGGTTCATTGTGGATGTCAGACTGTATTTAGCTTGTCAGCATGTCTGTCACCCAATCATGTTTCCGCCAGCTCCCATTTGTTATTTCCATGTGCACACTTGGATGTAATGTAAACACACGGCATCACCGCAGGCATTTTTTATCTCCTATTGTGTGCTCCTTGTCTAATTCTCTCTCTCCATCTTCTTCTTCTCCTCCTCAGTAAACCCTTCCCCATCGGAGACAGAGTGACGTTCAGTGGGAAGGACTGCGTGTGCCAGCAGTGCTCTCACACACTCGTCAAGTCAAATGAACCGATCAAGATCCACGGGCCCAGCCGTAAGTCCAGCGTCCGCCTCGCTCTGTCCACTCTGCTCAGGGCCACCGGGCGCTACAGTGCGCCGAGTCTAATGCGATGTGTCCGCGAGGCCCATTTAGCTCATTTAGCTAATCAAGTGTCTGTCAGATCAGTGGCCCAACCTGTCGTGCTGATCTGCCAGCTGAGAATTATGCAACACAAACAGACACATCATTCATTCATTACTGTCAACACGCAGAGAACAGAGGATGTCATCTATTCACTGTACATCTGATCACATATTCCTGCATGAGCACACACTGTGCATCTGAATAGTTGTTTACATGCTGCAAGTAAATAATGAGATCAATATCCTGTGTGTCATTAGGAGTATGTGGGAAGATTGCGTAGCCTTCTCCTTTTCAGTTTAAAGTAGAAAAATGACAAATTAGGATCCCACAACAGAGCAGTAGTGATTGATAGTGAATCATTTGTTAAGTGTGGCGCACAGACAACAGGCCGCCGCTCACTGGCTGTGCAGCGATAACAGATGGTGGAGAGGCAGTGAGTAACTTTCCTCCCCACGTCGCTCCATTCAGGAGAATAAAATCCAAACGGCTCCCCAGGTACATGTTCATCACTCTGTCTTATGAGGAGGCAATCTATGGGACGGGACACTGAGTGCAGACTCTAAATGTAATGCACTGGCTTTTACTGCCTGTTCCTCTGTAATTTGGGTATTTTAGAACACAAATGTGGGCTGTGTGTGTGCGAAAGTGGTGGAAATACATTCAGCCGGTACAAAATGATTGTTTTATGCGAAAAGGTTAGGAACAGACATTATAACATGGTGGAAAGTATTATCAGAGGATGTTCGCTTAGTTATGCGTCAGTGACCAAATTTCGTTTCATAACCTTCATCAAAGTTTTAGTTGCCTGTTGTCTTTGTGTCTCCCTAAAGCAATAATTTAACGTTTTGGAAACATGCTTATTCCCTTTCTTGTCAAGTTAGATGAGATTCTCTTATGAAGCTACTACCAGCAGGTGCTTGCTTAGCTTAGCATAGTTGCCAACTCTTTCCGAAAGTTACCTTTGTACAGAGCCAAGCTAAGTGTTTCCAGTCTTTATGCTAAGCTAAGCTAACTACCAGCTGACTGTAGCTGCTTATTGAACAGACAGCTATGAAAAAGGAATTGAAAAGTGTCGAACTATTCCTTTAAAGGATAAGGGAACACTAACTCACAGAGAAGCTACAGCTGCTACACTGATGTTGGTTGAAAGTTTTAAACGTGTTGCACATCTGGCTATGCCTCAAATAGTGATGTCATATTTTGCTTTTGACAGCTGAAAACATCTGCTTTGACATCACAGAGCCCCAAATCATTCAGTGTGATTTATTTTTTACATTACCATACCTAAAGTTTTGACGTCATGAGTTCTGTAACGTCATCTTTTTCAGAGGATCTAAAACTGATTTTTAGATCTGATCTGGTGTCTAAAATGGGAACTGTATCATGACTCAGTAGAAAATCAGCTGTGCACAGTCCCAGTCTGGGTCTGAGATCCTGGCCCTATAGACTCAGCACTATCAGCACCAAATGACAGTTAGATTTATTTGGACTGCGGAAACCCAACTCAATACACTGCAGTTTCTTTTTACTGCGAAACACAGTTTGTCTTGGCTGACAGGGCGGAGTGGAGTGGTCCCTTGTGACTCCAGGCTTCTCTGAGGGCCAGTCAGAAAAGGTTAAACTAAGCCTAATGCCTTCCAAATGGAAACAAATGGAGCGCTGACCTTTTTTCAGCATTTTGACACTCGGCAGCCATGCATCATGTGAAGCCTCTGAGCTGTCCTGCGTCCTTCTTGCCCTGTTAGTTGTGGTCAATAACGCCTGCAGGGGCGTCTTTCTGAAGGAAGAGGAATGTGCATTATGCTTGTAAACAGGAGATGTTTGTGTGTCTGTGAGAGAGAAATAGACAGAGATTTATACATGCCTCATGTGAGGGGGGATTTTATGCAACTGTTTTTGCCCTGAGGCTATTTCAGTGATACTCGCTTCCTGCCTGCATTCAATCATGTTTAACAGTGCTTACAGTTGAGAGAACAAGCCTCACAGCTCTGCAGTATCCCGCATTAGTTCGGCTATTGATTAAGGAGGTGGCTGTGCCAAAGGGCTAAAAAACCACACTTCGGAGCACAGTAGGTGTTTAAAGATTAGAATTACACCTTGGCTCACTTTGTCGTCATCTGTCTCTTCCTCTCCCTCCTTCCTCTCTCCACGACATTTTCTCCTTCCTCTGTCTGCGTCATTCTCTTTTCCCGTCTCTTCTGTCTTTTCTCTGTCACCCACTGTCCTCCTCCAGACTGCGCTGGATGTGGAGATGAGATCAAGCAGGGTCAGTCTCTCTTGGCGTTGGAGAAACAGTGGCACGTCAGCTGCTTCAGATGTCAGACCTGCAACATGGTCCTCACAGGAGAGTACATCAGCAAGTGAGTGTGTGAAGAGAAAAGAAACATTTCAAAGCATTTCGTTCTCATTTCTCGCCCAGAAATGACATACAAATACACATGCTGGACTTTTTTTTAATATCCAATTTCTCTCAAGATTGGCTAAACTGTACATTTGACACACTACAGCAGTTTTGTTTTCATTCTGTGTTGCAGGGATGGAGTGCCATACTGTGAGGCAGATTACCACGCCCAGTACGGGGTGAAATGTGAGACCTGCAGCAGATACATCAGTGGAAGAGTTCTGGAGGTGAGAACGGGGCCAGATTTCAACACAAGATGGTGTTAATGGAGATTGAACTGCACAGAAATCTGCAGCAATATAGAAATCCAAATTGAGAGTTGACTGTGGACGCTGAGCGTAATCAGCGTTATCAGAATTGAGCAGTTGCATTTCATCCTCGGCCCCCTTTAAGCCCCGCCGTGCTTTAGGGAGTGAGCGACTTAAGATTGCGGGGGTTGATAAGAATTTTGCTTTGCTAAACCAAAACAAATTCAGCTTGCTGTGTGTTAGCCCGGTCAAACATTGGTGCACATCCACTTGTTCGCTGTCTCTTCCAGACGCACAGTTAAGCAGAACACAGGCAGGAGGCAAAAAGCTGGCTTGAATCACAACAGTGTGCATGGAGTCGAGAGGAAAAGGGAGTTATAAAAAGATCAGAGGGTAAAGAGTGGAGGGAAAAGATGGAAGGAGGTGAGACGCAGAAAGCAAATTCTGCAGCGATAGAAATGCACATTGGTGCTTTGCGTGCTCTTATGTGGGAGCAATTTTAAAAAGTGATAGGAGTCAACAGAGGAGAGTGGAGGAGACGGAGCTGGAGCGGACTGAAGAAGGTGAGTTTAAGGAAGAAGTGATGGGAAAATAGTGAAGAGAGTCGGGGTGAAAGTAATGAAAGTGATGAAGTGAAGATGCTAATTAAATGTTTTAGGAGCCTCTCTGGAGGGTGTCTCTTGTCTGCTGGGACCTGAGGAAAGGGAGCAGTCATAGTAAAACTGTCAGACACACACACACACGCACACACACACACAGTGCCTTGTTGTCCCTGTGCTCCTTTGCTTGTCAGAATGGCTGGTGTAAAGTGCTTTGTTCCTGACTATCAGCCTCTCTGGGCTATTTATAGACATGGGGACATGTCAGCCTTCATCTGTGAGTCTTCCTCTCTCTATGTCTCTTTCTCTCACTCTCTGAACATTTGTGTCTGCTTGCACACATGACAGTCACTCTTTCCTCCTGTCAAATTTTGATATCATGATCATGTCCCTCTTTAAGATGCAGCATGCATCTGATTTGACTCACAGAAAGTCCAGGAACACTAACTCCCTAAACATACAGTATATATTTAGGATACAAATGACATGTACATTCCATTTATGTTATCTATAACTTTGTCATCCTTACTGTCTCTACTGTTATTTTACAGTGGTCTGTTCTGGGCACAAAACATTAATCGCATGCCTTTCCATCCGGGCAGAGTGTTCCCTCCTCTGTTGCTCTTCTTTTTTTTCCCCATTAAAGGAGTTTTGCTGAAGAGTTTTTCACTTAAATCAAGGGACAAAGGATAGAGGGCGTTGATTACTGTACAGATTTTAAAGCCCCTTGAGGTAAATGTGTCACTTGTGATACAGGATATATAAATAAGATGTTTTTGATCAAATTTGACTCATTTGATTTTTGTTTAGTTCTAGTTTCAGTCAACAAAAACCTGGCATATTTCCCAAAACTTTGGCCATTGGGAGTGTATGGGTCAGACTAATTTGCAATCATTGCTTCTGTTACAGAGATTTGGGAAAATGAGGACTCATATAAAACAACTTTTACTGGGTCAAGCTGTGCAATTCTCCTACCAAATGACATGTTTTTCATGAATCTTTTCAAATTTTTACTTGTGAGTCTGACCAGAACTAAACATAGGAAGTAGTCTCCTGGAATAGCCAGGTTGGCTAATTGCATGGGGATCTACATGCGAGGCAAAAAAAACGTCAACAAATTGTCATTCCTCATATTGCTATTAGAGTTGCTTTCCCATACAGATTTCTCTACTGTCCTACAGTGAAACCCAGACTAATCCGTCTATGTTTGTGTCTGTGTTGATGATGAGGCTCCTTCCACAGAGCCCCTCTTCAGTCCAGCTTTCCAGAGCCAAAGGTTGTTAGTTTAATGAGCAGTTTAGAATAGATGGAGATGGGGAGAAATAAAGACAGGAAGCGAGAGAAAGAGGAACATAAAACCTCCTTTCTTCAGTTTCACATCTTCCCCCTTCCTTCCTCGGAGTCTTCGTTCACCAATAAATATAGCAGCCTATTAAATGCCACTGGAGAGAATGGAGGCCTCATTACAAATGGTAACAGCGGTTGTTCAACTGATGCCGTACGACCACAGACGGTAAACGGCCCGCTGTTAGGAAAGTGCAGGCCGGAAATGCTGCATCCTCTCCCGGCTTTCCTTTCAGAGTAACCTGAGATGAAGGAGCAGAGCAGACATTGGTTCAAATGCAGCTCAGATGCTGTAGGATTAAGACACTATACTGTTCACTGGCAGCTTTTGGAGAGAGCACATTCGTCAAAGAGGCCTGATTTCCTGCAGATGCAATAAATGTATCAGTTTTATGAAAGGCAAGGAAAGTGAGGACTGCATAAAATGACATAATACCTAACCTCACACACACACACACACACGCTGGGTGTGTTCAGAAGAATACAGTTCCCGTCTCCTTGACACAGGCCACATGTCAGCAGTGCTTCTATAAATAGAAATTCTCTAATTGTGTGTCACCCATGAGCTCTGCAGAGACACATGTGAGAAACATCATGACTGTGATCTGGACTGGATTAATGGACACAGAGGCATCGTACTGCATCATTTCATGTGTCTGTTCACCTGCACCAAGTGTGTTTGGATGTGTTCCCTCGTGGGCTCTGAATGTCCAAGGACGCGTATCAAGCTCTTGTGTCCTTCACTTACATGGCCACCTACTTCCCTCTTTTTCTCTGTAGCATCTACACACACATATATACACACACACTCCAACATTTCTCTTCATGTGACTGACCCACAGGGATCTTTGCTATAATTATGCAATAAAGGAGAATGGGTGGTGGCTGCCATGTGATTGCCGTATGCTGATGAAACAACTACAGGCACAGTGTCTCCGGTCATCATGAGGCCATTGGTGGTCAGATGATATACAGTAGAAAACATATGGTGATAATGACCTCCTCAAGGTGGGGGCGCAATTTGTAGATTAGCCCTCCAGTGTGTGAAACTGTTCATGATGATAATTTATGTTCAGTCACACCTCCTCTTCTTCTCTCCTCTCCTCACAGGCGGGAGGGAAACACTACCATCCGACCTGCGCTCGATGCTCCCGCTGTAACATGATGTTCAAAGAGGGAGAGGAAATGTACCTGACAGGTGAAACTTGACGCCACTGCATCCACACGCTGACATGCACACGCAAACACACATGTGTACATGTCCATGTAGATAAATGCATGGCATGTGGGAACGCCCAACACCAATCTGTCTTCTGCTCTTCTCTCGCTCTTCTCCAGGATGTGAGGTGTGGCACCCATTATGCAAGCAGGCAGCGAGGGCAGAGAGGAGACTCAGGGTGAGATAGAGTTTGAAATGAAAATGTTCAAAGAAATTGAAAACTGTAATTTCCTTACTGTGTGCCTTCTGCCCTCTTTCTTTTTTTTTTCTTTGTCTGTTTGTACCTGACAGCACAGACGCCTGTCAGAGGCCTCCATCTCTCCACCGGGCTCATCCATAGGCTCTCCTAGTAGGGTTATATGTGTAAGTAACCTATAATATATATTTGCAGCTTTTAGTCACGTTTAGCTGCCACCGAGCTTACCCTAAAAGCACAATTGCTACACCAGAAACACAAGCACTACCCATGGTTAAGCACCAACATGAGAGGCTGCTCACTCCCTTGGCCTGTTCACTTGTCCGTGTCCTAACCTCTGTTGTCATTAGTGATGTGGCAGGAGTTCATGAGAAGTCACATTATTATAAAGTATCTCATTGTACAACACAACATAAACTTAATGTGTTTTAGCTGTGATGATCATCTTTAGACATCACTTCCCATAAAGTATTGATTTGGTGATTTTCAAATTAAAAAAACATCTAGATGTGTAGGTAAAAATAGGGCTAAATTTGGATGAATATGCAGCATTTTGGCAATGTGGCAGTGTGTTTAGGTCATCTTATGACTTTTCTGCAGTGCCAACAGAAGGTTGACAGTTTTGGATTTAACATAAATATGTCAAAAAAATTGACAGTTTGCCATGAAATTGTGCACAAACTTAAGATTCCCACAGGATGAATTCAAATCCTGCAGACTATACCTTTAAAGTGCAAAAACAAACAGAAAAAACAAGACATGTTTACAGCAGAATGATTGTAACCTTCCTCAGGGCTGTGGCCTTGGACCTTTGACTTTAACTCATCTTCTGTAGGGTTGGAATTCATTAGTATATTAACAAAGCAAGTTGCACTCACATTTGAAGGATTTAAAAAAAAAAAAAAACATTAATATTTCAACATAGGTATGTCTTAATGTCCAAATCACCAAATCAGTGCTACTTACAAATAAAAAATATATGTAAATATATGAAATAAAATGTAGGTTATTTGGGGAACACACTAGGTTTATGTGAAGGTTGTCCCTCTGTACATTGCAGAGTTGGACAAGTTCCATTTCTCAGTGATGCTTCAGCCAGATATGGAACAGTGTCCGGCTGTGCTGCTTGGCAGTCTGCTGAGTGTTGCTGCATGTCGACAGTATTAGCATGTCAAGGGTTGTCTGCATGCAAGCAGGAGTCACCGCTCTCTGCTCAGCCCTGCCCCGCTCTGCTCTCTCATAATCAATGACCTTTCTGTTTAAGGTGATGGATGAGGCAGAAATGCAGTGTAAGCACGCTTGTTGTCCATACCGTCCCCCCCCACCCCCCACCCTCTCTAGCTGTCTTTGCTTCCTCTGCTCTCTTTCTCACACATGCTGAGCTCCTGAAGGTCAACAACTTACACTGCTGACAGGTTCTGCAGCGTACATGTGTACTTTTGATGAGCGCACGCGTCTGTGCATGTGCAGGCTTGTGCGTGCTTCATCAGCTCTTTCTCACTTCCTCTCACGGCTGTATGATTTGCTCGCCGTCACTGGTGGAGTTTCCATTCTACTTTGTTACTGTGCATCGTCCATGTGGTTGATGTTGGGTCTTGTTGCTGTTGTCTTTGGTGGGTGTATGTGTGTGTCCTCTCTCCAGGCCAGAGTGAAGAATGAGATCCTAGATTATAAGGACCTAGCTGCCCTGCCAAAGGTCAAGGCCATATACGAGGTCCAACAACCAGACCTCATATCCTCCTCATACCAGCCCTACCACAGATACACCTCTGATGACAGGCTAGACACTTACAGCTATGGGGAGGTACTACTGCTACACACTCCAGACCAAACTTAGCATTGGTCTCATTGTTGGTCTGTTTTCAGAGGAATTACTGCTTAGATTATAGATGGAGTTGTCCTGATAAAGAACTGTGTGTCTTCATTGCAACTCAGTCATACACTATTTCTAGGGTTCATTATTTTCATTTTCATTTATCAAAAGTGATTGAATCGAAGATTTTAATTTGGAAAAATGGAAAAATTGATTTAAAAATACAATTTTCAGAGCAAACACTTGTAAGTTCAACAAGTTGATTGTTTTGTTTTTTTAAATGACATCAAAGAGCTCTCAGCATCACAAGAAGCCCTTGTTTACTGTGAAACATGGGCATAAAATCATGGTGCAAAATCATTTTTTAACCAAACTTAATTTTAAAATCCTGAGAATTTTCTGTGAAAAAAGTTGAAAATGATGAGCCTTAAGTATTTTTGAATAGTTTGTAGTATGAAGTTTGAAGTTATAGATTGCTGGATTTTACTGCATGTATACAGACAATTGGTACATGTCTTATTAGAGTTGCAACATACTTAAAGAAATAGTTGGTCATTTTGGGAAATAGACCTATTCACATACTCACTGAGAGCTCGATGAGAAGAAGAATGCCACCCTCATATCAGTTCGCTCAATATGAAGCTATAGCCTGCAGGCGATTTTCTTAGCTGAGCACACTGACTGGAAACATGAGGAAACAGCTAGTCTGGTTGTGTCAAAAGGTTAAAAAAGTTTTGCCTACCCTCAACTCTAAAGCTCATTAACCAAACCCAACTGAAAAAGTTGGACACTCAATAAAATCACAGCTTGACTTTTTACATTTCAGTTTCTGTACAAATAAAGCAAGAGTGATATAAAGCATGAGTATCATGTGACTGGTATTGATCCTCTCATCTAGCTCTTGGCGAGGAAACCAATAAACTTTAAATTCCTATAACTGACATTGAAATAACAGTGTAGCTGTTAGTCATCACTTTGTCCCAAGGAGAAGCCCCACCAATCATCCATGTGGGATAAAACAAAGCTCAGACTATATTTGAAAAGACTGTCTAGTCTTTTTTTGAGGTCCTGTAAATACATGATACATATTTTTGTTTTGTTATAATAACTCTTCTCTCTCCACCGATTCTTCAGTCGCTTGGGACGCTCTCTCCCTATTCTCAGGTAAACATTCCTCCTCCCACCATAAGAAGCAGAGCACGAGTTTAAACAAGTGAATTGTTGTCATTTTGGCCTGTCACTAAACTATTCGTCTGCGTGTTTATCCTTGCTCCTCTTTCACCTCCACCTTGTCTCATTTGTTTTTTCAGGACTATGACAGCCTGGATATGAAGCAGAGGCGGTGCTCCAGTCCAGGTTATATTGACTCGCCGACGTATAGTCGTCAAGGCATGTCACCCATCATGCCTCGCTCTCCGCAGCACTATGGCTACCCCGGTGAGTCAAATAGTGTTTGCTCCTAGTTGTCGTTTTTTAACCTCAGAGTTTAATATCACTCTGTTGAAAAAAATATGAGGTGAAGTCATTCGTGCTGCACTTAATGTGGAATGCACTTTGAACAAAGTTAAAGCACTTATGGAGTCTCTGAGCTGAGTAATTTCAGATTTTTGGGAACAAATCCACTGAAGTTAAGTCATTTAAAGGAATAGTTCAACATTTTGGGGAATACGCTTATTTGCTCTTTTGCTGATGCTGAAATGCGAAGATCGATACCACTCTCTTATGAGTCTGTGCAAAGATACCGTCAACAGCCGCTTAGGGGAAACAGCTAGCCTGGCTCGGTGCGAAGGTAACAAAATCCACTGATGTACCAGCACCTCTGAAGTCTTATCCTTACTATGAGTTTGTGAAATCATCCTTCACATACTAGCTCCCAATAAAACAACATGTTGTCATTTTACACTTTTTGTTTATTTGTGTATGAATCAAAATAAAACATAATAATGCAGAATGTTAAACATAAAATAGGACATATTCATTAACATGCTTCGGGTTGGATATTGTTATTTTTGGACATAGCCAGACTAGCTGTTTCCCCATGTTTCCAGTCTTTATGCTAAATTAACCTAACCAACATCTGGTTGTAGCTTCACTTTAGCGTACAGGCATGATAGTGGGATCACTCTCCTCATCCAACTTTTTGCAAGAAAACAATTCAGCGTATTTCCCAAAATGTTGCACTGTTCCTTTAAAGAGATCAAACGCTTGTCATCCCCATTTGTATGTCATCACCACTCTTATATTTTAACAAATATGCATTAATAGAATGACAGAAAGATTTACAGCTTCACGTCCTGAAGGAAGAGTGTCTTTCACTTCATTCCTAAATACTTGTTTTGCTACCTCATATGCTGCAGCTGCTCCTTGGCTGTCATTCCATTTAACTCTTACACATGTGCATTGATGCTGTGACTACTGTCATAAGAAGACAAGTCAATAACCTTTGTCATCACACAAGTGGAAAAGTTATCCAATGTCACTTTGTAATTTGAGTGAATGTTTAGGCTCTTTGGTTTTCATCTGCATGGATGAGACTTGTGTTGAGGCCTTCCTTCATGCTCATGTTTCCTTTGCTGTGATTGGCTGTGGCTGGCTGCAGGCTCTGAGAGTGGCAGGAGTTCACCTTATTACGGCCAAGAGGGGCGGTCAAGCACACCCACCACAATCCAGCCCCCTAAACATTTTCATGTACCAGGTAGGACTCCTCATCTCCTCATCGCACTCATAGTCACATAGATTTTTTTTGCTCGGTGGCGAGGATTTCATCAGCCATTGTTCACAAATGCAAATCATTCAGAAAGGTCATTTTGAGCTCCGTGGGAATGACGGGGGTGTGAAAATGTGACTAAGTCGTATTTTTATACCACACGTACTGTAATTGATGTGGCATATTCTTCCCCTCATACTGCACCTTTACCTTTACCTTCCTTTACTACCATCCCTCCTACCTCCACCTCCTCCCTTCCAATCATCCCAACAAAAACTCACATCCTGTCCTCCGTTACTCCCCCTCGTTTCACTTCTCCATCTCCTCTTTCTCTCCTCAGCCACAGGGGACCCCAACATCTACAGGAAGCCTCCCATCTATAAGAGAGCGGGTACAGTGCAGTTAGCCCCGCCTTAGTCTGCCTGTCCTCCTGTCAGTGTAGTCATGCTGTGCTTGAGTAGTCGATGTAGATGTTTTTACTGACCCACTGATGTTTCTCAGTCGCCCCTTGTGATTTATTAGTATTGATGTTCCAGTTATCATCGAAATTGAAGCCATCAATAACAAAACCACATAAGGGGAAAGAATTGACTCTGTGCTTGAAAATGCACGTAGGGAATAGAGTACTACTTGAACAACTCTCTTCAAAATTGAAGCTGAAGATCAGACTTTCACTTCATAATTAGACTTGCATTTGCAAATGGCTGAATGCAAAAATTGAGCGTGCGTACCATAAGCACACGCGCATGCTTGCTACTTGCTCGCAGTTCCCTCAGCACGACAGGTTCCTGCCAGCAGTAGGGCTGAGAGAGGCCATGAATGAAGTGAAGGTTGCTCAGGCATGACAAGTGTTGAGTACATGGGACTCTGAGGACACACAGTTCACCAGAATGAAACAGAACACTGGGACAAAGCACAGTGTAAAAGTATATTATAAAAGGAATTTATATTTGCTGTGGAGCCTTCTTTCATTTCTCAGCCTAGCCTAGTTAACCAGTGGTCAGCGCGTGATTTAAGGAGACGTTACAGTAATTGTACTTGTTTAAATCTGGAAACAGCTGTTGTGCTTGTTTTTGTGCAGAAAACAGAAGGAGTGTGTGAAAGGGGAAGTCTGAGTTCTTAATTGTGTAGATTTATGTTGTCGTTCAGTCAAACAGCACAGCAGTGCGTTTAACACAAGATGCTATTTTTGCCTTTTTTTACAAGTCATTAAACTTGAATGCAGTTCAGCCATCTGGATAGAGTGCTTCAGCATCAACATTCATAAGAAAAAGATTCACTATCCCCTTGTCACATTACACAGGAAGAGGCTTTTCAGCTGAGAGTCACAAGACTTAAGATCTCTTGATAGAGGATAGTCTATCTTTGTTGTTGTCCTGCATGTTCTTCTGTGCTGTATGTGTTGGTAGTCAGTAAACTTTGTCGACTTGTTCACCCTTCTATGTTTCCCAGCTATAATAAGTACATCACTGGCCATTAGGTTTCTATGCATAGACACATTTTTGCTTATGGAAAATAAAGTAATTTTAGCATCTATTGTAAGTAGCAAGTTCAAAAACATTGTCTGTAAATTTCCCCATTGTGGGACAAATAAAGGAATATCTTATCTCTCAGCTTGCCTTGTTAGAATACTGACACACTTAAACATCAGCAAAATTGATCCTTCTCGTACTTTATGTCTTCCTAAACAGCTATTGATTGCTATTTTCTCTTGTTTCAGCATTAACAGGATTGATGTAAATCCAAAGCCACAACAGACACGTGTCAAGTTGTGTTGCTGTGCCCATCAAAGGCCTGTTATGTACTATTCAGTTGACAAGTTTGCTACCTGTATAGACATCAAGGCTGTATCACACCAATATTTTTTTTGGCTCTCTGTATGGGTAGCAAAGCTCTCACACTGTCACGTCTCCCTTGGGGATGCTCCAATAATGTTTCCCTTTTCTTTTCACCTCTTTTTATTGCATCCAATCACTTTTATTCACTTCCCTCCACCTTCTGCTCCACTTTCCCCGGTGACCTTGCTACTGTAAGTATCTCCCTCCTCTCGCTGTTTCATTCACTGTCAGTAGGTAGATATTGCATAAGTCTGTCTGTGTGTATGTGTGTACAGTATATGTCTCTCTTCCTGTGTTTGTCATCCAGTGTCGATATTGTATACCCACGCGTCCTCTGACTTCAGTCTGCAGTCAAACTTTGCTTTGTGTGTGTATGTGTGAAAGTGTGTTGTCCTAAAGATGACAATGTCTGCCATTGGTGTCATGCATCATGTGTATAGGAATTCAATGGGTCATGGATTGGGGATGGCTTGGCTAATGGCTAACAGAGTGAAGAGCGATCTAGCTGACATTACACTGCATGTCACCCCCATTGACATCCATTGACTGTGCTTTAGTGCAGAGTGGCATCAATATCATGGCCTCTCACCACTCATGAAACGACTGCGTGCCTGAGGCTGAGCAGTAACTGACTCATGATGATGCTGGTTATTTTCATACTGTTGGCTGGAATATTGATCTCCACTGACAGCAATGGAGGATATGACTACTGTGGATATGCAGCGTTAATGTACTCTCTGGATGTACATCTTCGTGATATTCATTAACACATTTTCCTCTGTCTAATACTGTCATTTTGGGAAACATTCACTGCCATGCTGAGAGCTACATGAGAACATTGATACTGCTCTCATGTCTGTGTAGTGACAGTTAGATTTGCTTAGCATAAAGAGTTGAAGCAAGGGGAAACAGCTTGTATGGCTTCATAAACAACACATCCAAACCTCACTAATTAACATGCTATATCTGGTTTGTTTAATCCCTCGAAAAACTGAGCACAGTGACGAATCATGTTGGGTGGTTGACTCCATGAAGTTTGTGCTCCCAGCCAAGAAATAGTCCCAAACACATAACTTATTACCCCTGTAAAATGTATAATGTAAAATGTATAACTTGTCAATTTTTTTTTGGTACACATTAAACAAACCAGATATAACATTCTTGTTGAGAGTCAGATGAGAAAATTTATTCTGTTCGATCAATTTAAATCCAGAGCATGGAGACAGTTAGCTTAGCCTAGCATAAAGAGTTGAAGCATGGAAAGCTAGGCTAATTAGCATATCATCTTGTTATTCTCATCCGTGCGAAATATAGGCACAAAATGGTAAAAAAAAAAAAGTCAACCTACAAAAACTGCAACTTCATTTTTGTACAGATGGAGCAAGTCGGTGTGTTAATTTATCAGCTTTAAAGGTGCTAAATTTGGACAGCAACAAGCTAACTCTTCTCCCCTGTTTCAAGTCTGTTTCCAGCCTAAATCCACTTATGTACAAGCTGTTTCAAACTTTTTGCATGTTTGTTTTTTACAAGTGCAAATATTATAGCATTAGGGATATTAATTAGTAAGCTTTAAATTGGACTCAATTTGGGCTCTTTCGATGTTTCCAGTCTTTATGCTAAGCTAAGCTAAGCTAAGCTAAGTAACTTCTGGTCTTGATTCATAGCATACGGACATGAGAGTGGTATCAATCATCTCTTCTAACTCTCATCCAGAAAGGGAATAAGCATATATTCCAAAATTCCCAAAAAGTATTTCTTTAACAGAATCACCAGTTATTTGGTTCCTATTTTCTCTAATTACTAACTAACCCTGCTTAATCCACTTCTTCACAGACAATCTTATGGATGCAGCCACCAAAAGCAGGACCAGTGAGGACATCCTCAGATCCTCCAGACTGTCCACCTTCTCTCCTGAGCCATACGCTCAATCAGAGTCGGACTACTACCCATACACCAGTTCCCCCAAGGGTAGGAAACACTGTCATTTCACTGAGTATACATAGTAAGCTGCATTTTGATTTCACACAGCAACACAGTTTCTTTTTGTAACTCTGTGTTGTCATATTTATTCACTCATCCACTCTGTTACTGCGCTCCACTCAGAGCTCTATGTTCATACGAGGGGATCTCTTTCATCTGTTTTCTCTCTCAGCCTATCGGATGCCGAGAAGACGCTTCTCGACAGGAGGAGATGAAGAGACTTGGAGTCACAGTCTTCAAAGAGTAAGCGCTTCATTATTTTCTTTCTCTCTTTCTCTAACATCTGGTTGAAGAACGTCACCTCCTCAGAAACATCCATAAATAATGCATTTATGGTATGGAGTCTCAACTATCCTCCGTTTCTCTACTTGCTTCTTTCTACATCTTGCGTTCAGTGTACATTAAATTAGCAGTTTTCTTTTATGTCTCTTTCTTTTTCTCCCCCTTCTTCCTCTTTTCTCACTCCCTCTCAGATTGGGAGTGGCATCGGGAGGATGATCCTAAAGGAGGAGATGAAAGCCAGATCTGGTTCCTATGACAACGACCCCTGGGGCAGTGCGAGGAATTCTCGTAGTGGGAGCAAGGAAACACTCACTACAGGCTACAGCACCACAGCGTACAACAACACTGTCAACGGCTGTAAGGATCCACCCTGCCCCCTATGCATCTCCCTCTTTGTTCGCTCCGTTTCTGCAAGTTCGCCAATGCCTGCATCTCTGACGGTGTTCCTGTGCAGCCATGTCTTTGTCCCCTCCCAGTACGATCACATGCGTTGCCACATTTTTTATGAGCCTTTATATCTGCTGTCACTGGGTGACGGCAAGGTTGTGCATGCAGGTCAGACAGGGTCATGGCCGCTGCAGGAAGGACAGTTTTATTGAGATGGAAGGATGTTAAGATAGCTGAACAGCTGCTGCCGAGCCTGTGGTAGGCCGGTGGCAGCAGCAGATGTGGCCTGTCATTGTTGCGGGGTTATCTGATCACACTGATTGTAAGCATTTTAAACTACTGAAAGTGTTGCAACCACATGTGCAGACGTGCCAGATGTGATAAAGTCTACCCTGAAGCGACCAGAGTTGTTTCTGTTTGTGAGGACCAAGCTTCACTGGTCTTGCAGCATAGTGGGACTGTTATTATTGCAGCTCCTGACATTCAGACATCAGCGGCTTCCTCTTCTTTTCACTTCCTTGCTCCATCTCTTTCACCAGCTCCCTCTTCAATTTGCATGCTCCTTCCAGCTTATTTCTCCTCCTCTCTCTCTCTCTCTCTCTCTCTCTCTCTCTCTCCTGATATCGCTCTCTATATTCTACTCTGTGAACTCTCCATCTCTTTATCTACCCATCCATCTATCTGTGTATGTATCTCTCTCTCGCTCTCACAGCTGGTGTCCCATATCCTGGTTTATTTATGAGCAGTAAGATCTCTCATTAAAGCTGTTTCTGTGATGGGAGGGACACAACTGAACGGGAATCTGTTGGCTATGGTTGAAAGGCAACAAAGGCTGGTGGCGTGTGCAGTGTGCCTTTGTATGTTGTTCTCATGTTTTGGATTTCTCCCATTCCTTCTTGAACCGGTCCTGTCTGGCCTCTTTCTGCCTTATTGCCCCTTTGATGTTTTGTGTTCTTCCCAAGGCTTGCTGGGTACCCAGCTCGCTCCTTTTCTGTCTTTGTTACGCCTTTAACTAGACAGATGGCTTTCAAATCTCTACAGCAATTTTTCCTAAATATTTTTTGAGCCATTTAATCAAAATTTAGAGCAAAGCAGATGGAAAATGCTGCAGCATTTTTGTTTTTATGCAATAAGGAAGATGTCACATAACTACATGATCTCTTTATTTCACAGCTCCTAGATCTCAGTACAGTGCTGATAGTGGTGAGTGTATCAAATTTATTTCAGTTACATTCTAAAATAATTTAGTCTTAATGCAAACTAGCTCATTTTGCAGTTCTGGCTTATTTAGATTGTAGCTGTTTTTACATTTAGACTTTAATTAGAAGTTGGCATTGGGCCATAAATGATGTGTTTGTGCTGGATTTAATGACCTTACATCAACAAAGCTCCAGAATTATGTGCACACATCTGGAACTTTAGAAAATTTTTGGTTAGTCATGAGCGCCATCTTCTGGCACTGACCTGGCACTAATATGATTTCAATGTGCCGAACCACATGAAAATAATTGGAAATTGAACCAATTGTTGCCTTGATTTAGTTTAATATTGTACAATTGTTTTCTATATTTTAGATTTTGTTTGTAAGTCTGCCTCACTACCGGGATATGGACGCAACGGCATCCAGAGGGTGAGACCACAGTGAACAAGGCACAACACAGCATGATTAGCTGCATTTATTATATAGGCTTGGGGCTTATTTTTGACAGGTCTCACAAATTTAAAACTGTATCTATTATATGAAAGTGACATAATCCTCGAGGCACTACCGTTGAGTATTCTTCGGGCTGTTCTAAATCTTGTTACATATGTTTACATATGCAATAAGATATATAAGTTGCTATCTCTCTCTCCACCTGCAGCCTCAGAGTGCAGATTGCTACCAGTACCAGTATGACAGTGGCAGTGAGGTCAACTGGGGAAGCAGAGGTAATTTAATATGAATTTAAAACACCTACCCCTTATTAGATCAAGGCAATTAATTCAATTCTTTTTCTAATTTACTGACTTAATTTTTTCTCTTTCCTCCCAGCAGAATACAAGGTAAGGTTTTAAAATAATCACATGAATAATTCATTCCATGTAAGTTATCCTATATGTTGAATAATCCCAGCGCTCCTATAACTAATTGTCTGAGGTTTGATAAAGCATGGCTGCTTCTCACTCTGCAGATTTACCCTTATGAAGCACTCATTGTCACCACCAGAGGTCGCAACAGGCTCCCCAAAGATGTAGACAGAGCCAGACTGGAGGTAAGTTATGAATGGTCCATTAGGGTAACTGCAAAGAGGAAGTTGTCCCTGGTCCAGTTTAAAACCAGTGCCATAGCCAAGATTTTAGAAATACTGCAGCTATGCTCAAAGCAGAATCCCATCCACCTTAGAAACTTCTGACAAGCCACCAACCAAACTCTGTAAAATGTTCTTAGTATTTAAAAACAAAATTATCAACTGATCAATTCAGTTATATTTTCTGTAAATTATATCTACTTACATTATGATCTTGTGCTGTGTATGTAATTCAGGTGGAAAATACTTCTTTCGTTTTAATTTAATGTGTTTAGGTTTTTTGCCTAAAAATTCAATTTGGTCTTCAGTTTTTAAAATCAGTCTTAGGAAACCTGACATGTGTACCACGTTTGTAATCTGTTTGTATTATTAAATTCTAACCTTGTATGGCTAAGTTGAAAAGAACAGTATATTAGAGGAATGTGAGACTTCACCAGATACTGTAACAAATGACAACGTGATAATTTTGTGTTGTTGTCTCTTTGTCCTTGTGTTCTCAGCGTCACCTGTCCCCGGAGGAGTTTGTCCAAGTGTTTGGGATGACCATGGAGGACTTTGACCGGCTGGCTCTGTGGAAGAGAAATGAGCTCAAGAAACAGGCCCGACTATTTTAATAACACATGGACGTACTTCGAATACTGCCATAACTAGAGCGAGAGACTTGACCGACTGTGGGAGAGGGGAAGAAAGAGATAAGAAGACTTCTACTCAGTTTCACTGCCATGGCTGAGAACCTGTTCTAGATCTCCTCATATGATGAACCAAATTCTGGTCACACCAGCATGGACTTCTGAGATACCAAGGGAAGGCCATAGAGACATTATGCACAGATGGACTGATAAACTGTTACATGGTTGCCAGTGCAGCTGTGGCTGTGTGCTGGAGTGGTGTGTAAGCAATAGAGACTGTAGTACAGTAGTGTTGTGCTTTTCTTAAGCCTGAGGGATGGAGGAAGGCGTCACTGTGCCCCTATAAGGCCACATGTGGGGACGTCTGTGACCAGAGCCGCAGTACTAAAACATAAAGAGGAGAATTTTGGCTTTGCCTTATTTGTTATGCTCTCTTAGTTATGAGTGTGCAGCACCAGCAATCTGAATGAGTAGAATGTAGATACAGTACATCATTTATGACACTTTATCAGGGTGAATGATTAGATGAGATGAATGAGTGAATGAGCATACAGCATCACTTTGCTTTGGTTTATAAGGATGCATTTTGTTTACCTGTTTCCCTGTTTTTGCTCTTTCACATGAAATGCAGTGTCCCTCTGGTTTACACTAATTGATATAGAATGAAACAAGAAACAATCTGAAGTGGACACAACTTTTTTCACTTGTATGTGTGACCTGCATTGGTTTGTGTGCAAATGAAAACCAAAGTGAGAATGCAAACAGATTAGTGGATCACTTCCATGTAACGTTTTGGTGAAATAGGTCACCTATAGATACAGTTCACTGTGCAGCTGTATGGTAATCTGAAAGAATGTGCAATCCAGTAGATTAATTAGATAAAGGAAACACCAGTTCAGTCCTCCTGCTCCATGTTTCCTAGCTCATTGCAATAGAACAATGACTAAATGTTATAGGATGAGGACTGTAGTCATCCATACATTTACATTCACTATTATTTATATTCTTTTAGAATGATAATCCAATAATTTTGTAGCTACAGAGATTATATTCACTCACAATGAAATGCTCTGCAAGGTATTTAACACACTGACAAAGATCCAGGGTTGTTGACAACTTTACTTCCTTTGAATACTGTTATTTTTGATTTTGTCACTAAAAATTAAACTTGAAACAAATCCAGTGTCCTCTGCTTTCTTTGTAGTCCATTCACTTGTGAAATGTTTTAAGGAATTGGTTGCCATTTAGGGAATTATTCTTTATTGCGAACTGATGGTCTGATGAATATGAAACTTGACTGCATGGGGCCAGCACACCAGTTAGCTAAAAGACCAACGGAAACTCACTTCCGGCTGCCATGCTTTCAGGCAAACCCGTCCTACCCTTACTGTGATTGGCTAATATTCCTTGCCTTCATTAGTCTGGTTGGTTAGATTTAGGCATGAGGATTGTGATTGGTTGTAGTTAGGGTAATAGTATCAGTGTAAGCGGAGGAGGGCGGGCCTTCGCCATCTTGGGAAAGAATGTCGTTTATCGGCTAATTTTCTGTTGACACTTGTTTTACACTTTAGTTCACGCATTTTGGCTTTAGCTATTTACCTACAGGCTGTAAAATGTTAGTACCATTTAACTCGACAAGACATTGATTATTTCCAACATGTCAAACTATTAATTTCACTTTAGCAGTCATTATACCTCTCTATTTTTGAGCTGTATGAGTTCATTGCTTCAGCTGCCTCTAGGACCCAGCAGTGAGGCGCTGCCTCAAGTTCCCGACCCGGCGGATCAGTAATGTAGAGTGTGGATCTGTCAGCAAGAGCTCTACACGCCTTCACGCACAGTCACTGATGGGCCTGCAGTAAACTCTCCCACGGACAGCATCACCAGAAGAATGGACACAAAAGGCCCCAAATGTAAGTTTACTTTGCACCCTGAGACACTGCTGCAAAAGAGACTGACTGGTACAGTGAGCGCTCAGTGCTTGTTAAGCTGGATTTAGATAAGCATGTTTGTTTTTTTGTGTTAATTGGTTATTTTTCTTGGCTGTCAAAACAGTGGGAGACTCTCATACACCCACTGTGTGTGTTTCCTTCCTCTCACACCTCTGACTGCAGCACCCTCACACCCTCCATAAGGGCCTTAATGGGAACATGTGGAATTCCTGCTGGCAATATTTATACATTACATTTTGCAACATTTCTGCCTTAATTGCACTTATTTTGCTCTTATATTATTCTCTAAATGTCTCTCCTCTCTATGTGTCTGAGAACACCCACCTTCCCACCTTATAATTCTTCCTCCTGTTCTACATTTAAGAAGACACAATGGTTGTGCACTGAAAATATAAATAGTGGTGCTGTGGTTTCCCCCCCCCCTCAGCTGCTTGTAGAGGCAGAAAACCAAGTGCTCATCTTAAGTCTGATTGTTGTTACAGAAAGTGAATCTCATTCATCCTGAGTCAAGTCAAATATGTGGATGTGGAGATGAGATATTTGGAGATTAGGCTGTTTGATATTGGACACCACCAGCAGAGAATTCTTCTGCTCTGTTGGTGCTTCAGCACTTTTGTGTTGAAATAGCTAGAAATACAAAATGTGTTTCCGCCCCATGTGTTTTTTCTGGGAGGGGTACAGTTGGCCCCCCCATACAGTACAACATTTTTCCACATTGTAATAGAAAACAAATAGTCTTGTCCCCCTCGTGGGCTTTGGCGTGAGGTTAGAAGTAACAGCATTACCAGGGCGAGGCGTGACCTAGCTCAGCATTTCAAAATTGAAGTTCTGTTTTCAGTTTATAGTTGATTTAAGTTTGTTTGATCTGTATTTACACTGCAGCTGATGTTGCTGTATCATGTTACTGCTTTTAGTGCTGCAGAGACTTGAGTGTTTTTGTTGCCAGCCGCCAGGCAGGTAAACATGTGATAGTGATTATAACAACCAACTTAATGGACATTTTTACCCAACAGACTAGAGGTGAAAGGAAATGGGACCAGCACATTTTAACAGCCTATTTGCCTACAAGAAAAATACCTTTTGGTAGTCACGTGTTACTTCTGCCTTTCCTGTCCATGAGTGACTTCTCTTCATTCCTTCCTCACCTTGTCAGTGTATGTGGATTATGTAGATGTTAGTGTGTTTGGTGTGTACACAAAGTTTCTTAAGGAGGAGGTGTCTTTAAGTCTTGTCCAGGTTGGGAGAAATCCTCGCCTGTCACTCCCGTCTCTGTCAACACACACAAACAAGCACAGAGGAATTTTGCCTGACTGACTTTCTATCTGAGCTTTCCCTCTATGTAAACACCACAGGAGAAAACATGGTGATGGCTGGTGATCCCAGGGGAGCACACTCTAGTGTTTATGTGGCCTTTGAATCCCCTGATTGGCTGCTGCTAAATTACTTTTCCTGGATTGGTCTTATAAACAAGAAATAATAATTTATCAGTTGATAATCAATGTATGATTTAGAAAATATGGACAAATGCCCTTCTCAAGCTGCCATGTTACAAAGTAGCACCTTCCAATCACTTATTTTGTCTAAGGAGCAGTTAAAAAATGTGATTCAGTTTGTGATGATTTGAGATTGAGAAAAGCTGCTGAAAACTACAAATGTTTTATCTTTATACTTTAATTGGAAAAATTAACTGATGATTAAAACAGATGGCGAACTTATGGGCAAAATATAGCCTCACACACCTGTCCTACAGGTAGCAACACTAGCATTTATGTGCAGTCACGCTTGTGTCCACTAGTTGCTAACGTTGTCAATCATTTGTCGCTGGGCAGGAGTATTACAACTTTTTGCTGAAACCAGCTGTCGGCCACTGCTGGAAATGAGGTTGATGAGAGCGGTGAAAGTGAACCAGAACAGTAAAGTTGCGGGCCATAAAATCAAAACACTAATTGCAAAGTTTGGCAGTAACTCTCTGAATTAATCATTAGGAGTAACACCTTTCACATTACAGGTCACAGGTTCTAATTTAAAAATAGTGATTAGTGCAGCTTTAAAAGTGTCTCAAGGTTGTTGTTTTTTTCTTCCTGTTTTGACTGTTAAAGTTTGCTGTGTGGAGTTAAGTGAATTCACATGTCAAGCATGTTAGTTAGTTAGGTTTGATGAGAGACAGGTATGAGCTTGAATGGTGGGAGCTTCTTAATATGCACTATCCAAGCCAGCTGGAGCAGCAGTGTAATAAAGGTTTTGTTTCCACTGTGAGAAGCAGAGCATCAGGTGGGTGTGAGAGGGGAGAGGCTGTTTCCACAGAGATACATTGCAGTGCTGGGATTGTCTGTGATTTAGCCCAGCAGATCTGATGAATCAGGGCTATTGTCAACATGTTTTGGGGCATATGGAAGAGCTTGTGGACCGAACAGTGATTTCCTATGGACTCTACAGTAATGCATAAATGCAACATACTGCTCATATATACTAAGGATAAAACTACTGCATGTGCACAAAGTCCCCACTCCATCCATGCCTCTCCTCTAATGAGATGGTTAGTGTTCTGCATATCCAAATTCTACTGGGAAATGTATGAATAGAGGACTTGTATGTTTGTGGGCATCAATGTGTCTTTTTTTGTTCATGTGTGCCTGATTTATTCCCTCAAATGTGTTATTCACATACAAAAGTAACCCATGGCTCTGAGTAATTATTTTTCATGACAGAAATCCCAGTCTTCAGGCTTGTGAACAATGTCTTTGAGACGTAACAAGGATTTGAATTGTTAAAAGTGTTAAACATGTTGTCAGTGGGTACGAGTGAGCAGGGCAAAAGAGCACAATTAAAATGCAATTTGCTGACTGCTGTCGTCATTTAGCCAGCGGTCAGTGACCTCACTGTGTGTGTATTTACACCATATTTCTCATCATGTATGCTGTAATCTGCATTTAGAGCAGAGTTTGTGGATGTAACAGGACTCCCAAGTTTATATCCCTCATAAAGGACTATCCCAGTATTTTACAGCCTGGGTCATACAGTCCTAGCGTTAGCTAATGTAACTAAAATGTAACGCTGTCATAGTCCACATTTTGAATGCCAATGAGCAATTGGAAGCAGCTTTCCAGGAAAAAGCACCCTTCACAGCATTAACAAAAAACTCATCCTGTTGTTCAGTGTGATGTCAAAACTACTTTGTCAATTATTACAGATTGTTTGGGCAATAAATCTTCAGTCTTCATTTAAGCATCCAGATAACCTCTTTTGATTGGGCTGTGATTGGACTGTCTGACTGTCTGTGGACTTCACTCGACTCTGTTGCAAAGCTGTTTCCAGTGGAGCTCTCCCTAAAGGTTGTGTTATTCCAACCAATTGGAACACCAGCTATAATAATAAGAGATATAAGGAGAGGGAACCTCCTTTCCATAAAATTTTTATTTGTACATGTACGGTTCATAAGTTCTTTTGTTTGTTTTACTCTATCTGACTTCTTGAAGACCGTTTAGACATAAAGTTAGTCTGCAAACGTGCTGACACTCACATCTACAGTACATTACATTACATATAGTATGATATATATATGCCCCATCATGCACGGGCTGTAAATCATGAATGATTGTGGACCAGCCCTATAAGAAGTGGAATTCCCCTCTTTAACCCTTGTGAGATGAGGAGATCACCATGATTCATGTGGCTGAAATATGTGCAGGGTATATATGCCTTTGTGCATGTGTGGGTGTGCACATGTGCATTGTGTATAGGCAATGGTCATCCTCTGCTGTTTATATAGGATTTCCATGGAGATATGCTGCACAACATTACAGCAGGGTACCACAGAGTGTATGTGACACCTACAGAAATACAGTGTTGTCTTCTGTTGCAGAGGGTGAAAAGTGACTCAGCCTTGGGTGTGCATGCGTATAGGTACAAGCAGTATACTCACAAGGAAAGTTCAGATTTATTGGACGACAGAATATTAGAGTCTTAGTTTGACTGTTCATTTTGACAAGAATTTTAAATATTGTTTTAGTTGCTTCATGAAGTTGTTGGTTTAAAGTCATATTATAGTCCTTTTGTTTTAGTCAAGATTTAGTCAGTGGAACACAGTTTTAGTCTTAGTCTAATTTAGTCAATGATGTTGTCATAATTTTCTCAGGCAGCTTCATTATGCTGTAATGGATTTCGCTGAACGATAGTTCTCCTGGCTGTAAAAATTCCAATTAGAAGTAAGCATAACTTGAACTATGTGTGTAGTCATCCGGGCCGAGAATATGTTGTTGACCATACTTCTTTCATATCACATAAAAATGAATGACTAATTTTGTTAGAAAAATGCACTTGCAAGCCATTATGGCCTCTGCATGTTTGGTTGTGTAAAACAATCTCATTCAAGATTATATAGAGCTGAGTGGAACTGATAATAATCGGCCTGTGAAGCCTGTCTGTCATGGCACCTTGTAATGAATTATAAGAAAGGTCACAACCTCCTGATGCTTTATTATAATGTTTATTACCTAATAAAACATTTTTTTATATATATTATTGAAGTCTGCCTTGGTGTCATGTGTCACTCAGTAAAACTCTGATTTAATAAAGCAGCACTTATAAGACACTGTCATTAAGGCAGATTAGCATTATCCAAGAAATGCCACATTCATTCACTTCACATAGAACTAAAATTAATACTGAATTATAGCCTAGGTTGTCCACTCGAACAGAGCCAATCATTTTGCCTTGTCTTTACTTGTAAGGACATAAACAGATTTCACTGTAGTTTTTGTTATCAAAGTATTTTCATTTACTTTGTCATTACAAGTTTGTCATGAAATAACAGGATGTCAACATGTACTTATTGTCAACGGTTTTCAATTAACACTGGAGTAAGACTTGCCCAACCTGTTATGTTACTCAACAACAGCCATAATTTAGCATTGAAATATGATTCATGTCAATATACAGGTATAAAAATTGTAAATTTTTTTGGCCTTAGGGATAAATCCAGATGTGCAAACAGTAAGTTGCACAGATAGTACTGACAAAATGTAGTTCTGGCATGCACGCTGAAGAGTTAAAAGAGATTTCATGGAAAACTATCTCCTGCTGTGACCTTTTTATTCCATAGAAACATTAGTATCAGTATGTCAAGAGGTTATTTTAAAAGTCTGTAGGTTGACCATTTTGTACAGTTAAATGTAAAAACAGATCGCATATTTGGGAAAGCTGTGGCTCATATGTGTGCGTCACAGTAAGGTTTACCTGGTGCAGTGAAATGCCTGAATAATGCTTAGATGAAGGGCATCACTCATCAGAACAACGCCCTGAAATGTTTACCCATGCCATTACAGGTCTGCCTCCAGATTTAACAGTTGGCTACAGACGCTGATAGCTTTTTTGACAAATACAGAACAAATGCAAGATCACTCATTAGATAAACTGACTATTCTGTCACTGACTGGCGTTTACATCAAGTAATGCATCATTTTGAAACTGAGTTGACTAAATAATTTTTTGATTTGTAATAGAGTGATGTTCATTAGTGGTCCAGTGTAGCACATATCTTTTAAAGCTGATGAAATACAACTTGCCCCTTATTTTGAAGCAGTGTTTTTATTTGCCTTGTGTTGTAATGATGATTAAAGCTTGTGAAGGCTTGCCACCGTTTTCTACTCAGCAAATTGAAACTATCATTATTTAAGCTCCTTCACGTCTTTGGTAATCTTATTGGCGTCATGCTGTTTTGAAAACTGAGTGTTAGTGATGACTTATTCGGGAAATTATGAAATTGCATCAGGCTGGGATTCACATGTTAATCCTGAAATGGAAAATGTAAATGTTATTCTGTGTGGTGGTGTGGTAATGCATACTACATTTATCCTAACTACATTATTTAATAGTGGTTTAGTGATGATTGTGAAGGATGCCTAGTCAGATAAACAGTCTGCAGAAATGGTATGTTACTAAGTCAGCTTTGTAGACTTATGATATCTTTATACAATACACTACAGGAATGTTGTACTTTTACAAAATGTATGAGTTAAAATTAAACACTACAAGGAGAAGGCAATAGGCCCCTCAGATCATCTTCAAGATAAGCTTAATGCTCTACATTATGGTTAGATTCAGACAGCAGCAAGAAGACACTAAGAGTGTGTCCTCGTTTCCTGGTGAACTGAAGACAGTGCTCTGCTCCGGTCAAAATCCCATTAACACCAAAAATCCCAAACGGAGACAAAGCAGCCCCTTTTCCCCCTTCTGTGTGTGTGTGACTGATTATGTGTGTGTGTGTGTGCGTGCGTGTGTTGCATGCGTGTTCTGTGTATATTACCCTTGTCTGTGCAACATCAGTAAAGCAGTGCTTCCACTTGCAGAATAGCATCTTTCTCAGTATGTGAATACTTTTCTGTGAGGGAGACATAGCATTGTGGTGATCTCATAGGACTCAGGGCAGATACGGGATCTGAATAATACTGACTGCACTGTAGGCCCTTTGTCTGCAGCAGGCTGAGTCAAGACCTCTTTGCCATCCCAGGCCTGAATAATTCACAGAGCAGAAGATGAAAAATGAGAAAGAGGGGAAGGAGGTTTAGTTGGCAGACAACCCCTACATCATGGTCAGTTCGGTGACCTTTGACCTTTGGCCTGACTCCATATTGAGAATACCCAGATGAAACAGTAGCCACCTGGCCAGTGCGACTATTCCTTCATCAGACAACTTCTACCCATCTGTCCATTTTCTGAACCTGCTTTCAGTTCACGGTCACTGGGTAGATCAGCATATCCCATATTGAATTGGGCAAAGACAGGGAAATCCCCATGTGGGTCTGCCAGTCGATCATGGAGCTAAACAGGCGCATTTGTTGATCAGCTATTGATGTGTAATGGCAGATGCAATAGATTTACAGGGCTTTTACAGAGCTATGAAAGATTTTCTATTCCCTTTTCCTCTATGTCCCATTTTATACAATTTGGCCATTATTGAACTGATAACGTAATCTGGTCACAGGTTCAAGCTTATTAAAACTATGCAAAAGCACAGTGAATAAACTTAATAAATGTCAGATGGGTAAATGAGCAGCATTGCTGTGCTAACCTGACCTGTAATACCCCTTTCACACTGGACAAAAACCCATTAAAAAAACCCTGTTCATTTCTTTGTGAAATGTCTCTGCAGTAGTCACAGGTATTTATCAGCTCCAGCTCCAGTCTGCAGTGATGGAAACATGACCGCGGTGGACAGGCAAATTTTTAGCTCCTTTTCAGCCATGATGCAATGACACGTGTTGAAGTTCCACGTTGGTATTTAAGTAGCCAGGAACATTATTAAATGTTTTTACAGTCTGGGAACAACATGCAATGGAAACATTGTTCAGTCTATGACAATTTTGAGAGAGATAAAAAAGTAACAGCCGTCACTGGCCTCCCTGCTGCTTTCTACTCTTCCCTGTTTTCTGACGCGTTTCTGACATTGAACGTGAAAAACCAGAAAAAAAACAGAAAGGCAAACTCATCTGCTGTTGTAGGCTTACCCACTTTTGAAAAAAACTTGCATGTACAGGCTAATTTTTGTGAAAAAATGTTGTAACAGTGGCCATTGATTGTCTCACTGCTGAGATAGCAGCTCCCTGCTTTCACCACTGTCTCCCAGATTACTCAACCTCAATGAAGCCATGGGTAGCTCTGTGTGTGTGTGTGTGTGTGTGTGTGTGTGTGTGTGTGTGTGTGTGTCTGTGTGTGTGTCTGTGTGTGTCTGTGTGTGCGAACATCAAAAGCTGCTGCCCTTCAAAAGCCAGTTAATGCTTAAACAGGTGAGCAGGAGGGCACAACCCATAATTCTCCCACTCATCACTATGGAGACGCCCTAGCCGGTTAAGAGGCCTAATGACTTTGAGTAGATTTCCCTGTCTGTGTCGAGCTCATTAGAGCTGCCTAATTAGAAGGAGTGAGGATGCACGTTCAAACTAGAAATTTGTTATAGACATAGACTGCAGCATACATACACACCCTATTTAAATGATGTCTAGAAATGCTGGAAGAGATAGAGGGAATTTAACTCTTTCTTTAGAGAGATTTAAACTACGATGAAAGGCTGGAAAATAATTGTGCTCTGGAATGTGTCTTTCGAATACTTAATGTTCTGCCTAATTTAAGATTATGAAATGGTGTTTTTCAGTAAACAATTAGCGTATCAGTCTGAAGGTAAATGTACCAACCAATTATTGCTGAAGTAAACAACTAGCAGAATAGCACCTAGAGTATCAACAAAGACATCTGAAGCATCTGTTTCCCTTGACTATTTCCATCCTTTGTGTACTTACTGTATTTGTGTGTACACTTGTGAGTATCACAGAGTGTGGGATCCTCGCTTTATTTTATGATATCCTGAAGCATCTTCTCGTGTACAATAAAACCAGTGGGAGGGGACATGTTTTTTCCCCTCTCCCCTTAATTTGTACACCTTTACGACTCCTTCGAAGCAATTAACTTTTTCCACATGCTCCCATCACCTGCTGCTCAACTTCAGCATGTTTTGTAGTTTGCATCTCACATAGAGTATGATGTATGTGTTTGTTTAAAATGTCCACCCACATCATAAATGTACATATCAAAGCAATGAGAAAGGAATTCTCACTCTCAAGGGGACTACCTGCCGCAGCTAAATAAAGGTTTGTAAGAATGGCATGTTTAAGAGCTCCATTATACTGTCATCCCTTTGAAATACAGTTGTAGAAGCAGGCACATTCAATTCTATCTGGCGTAGCATCTACACAGTGCATTGAGAATGGGGTCACCAGAGACAGTACAGTAAAAGAGGGAATGGGTCAGCTGACAGGAATAGGAAACAGAAGGCCGGAGGTGATAAGTGATGTCATCAGCAGAAGGAGGAAGTTCATCTCTATAGGGGGCATATGGGGCATCCCCATACACTTGGTCTGCCCATTAACTAATGTAGGACAGGAAAAGTGTTTTGTTGGCAACATGTGGAATAAGATGAAAATTGGTCTCTAAGGATCTTCAGTAGTCAGCTTATCACAGCCAGGCCAATATTTAAATGTGTGCTTTGATGATCTTCAGCTTAATCTCTGTACGTGTTTGCTAACTGTTCTCTAGGTTTCTGTCAGGGTGCCTGGAACATGGTCATCAAATTTAATAGAAACCCAATGTATTGCCACTTTATTGTTTCTCTTATAATTCCCTTGACCCGCAAATGAATAAAAGAAATCAAGCGAGCCCAGAGACTCCAATATTCTTTGCCCTGTGTTAAATGCTCCAAGATGTTCAGCAGCTGGTTGCTAACTTTGTCTAACAGTCGTTTGGTACTGAGGAGGTAGCATACAGTGGGTTGTGGACTAAAATGTCTGCTGCCGTGTCGGGAAACAACATTGATGAGAGCAGTGAAAGTGAACCAAAACCATAAGCAAAGCAATGAGCTAAAAGATGCTAAAATGCTCCATAGAGCTGAGTGGAACTACAGAGTCAGGTGATAATTCTGTGCCCTGTCACATACATTAAGTCATTTGATTGACTGTTAATATTGAAATACTGATAGCAGCTTGAATTATTCTTAAATATTAGGCTAACTAAACTTGCATATTTTAATGAGGCTGTGTGCATCCAACTCAGATTCCTAAGCGACAAATGCAAAGTAACAAAAGACAGTTAGGTCATTTTGCTGATTTGTATCATGTTCCAATGAAGCAGTACTGTCTCTGTTTACCTACCTTAGGCTCCGGAGATATCAGTTTGTGATTGCCCAGACATGTTTTGTGCTGGGGAGAGGAGCACCGTCAGACCTGGGAAATGCCTGGAATCTGAGGAGTCGAGTGGGAGGGGATTTCATCATGATCGGGCACAGGCTGGTGAGAGAAGACATTGTTGGCACAGCTCTTAATGTAATTAAAAGCCTCATGCACATCTGGCCATCTGGTTTACCTCACCTGTGTTGGCTACACACATCTCAGTTTATCTATGGAGATAGATAAATATATGTTGGTGGGGGTTTTTTTAACTACAGATGTGACATCAATTTTTCATCTATGTAATGATTCAGCTATTTTCTTTTAACATGCATGCTCCAGCTTTGATGACTGAGGTGGATGGTGGTATTTAGATAACCCTCACACGGCATGAAGATAACATTCAAACCCTGCTGTCTCTTCACTGAAAAACCTCTTCTGTGACTCACTTAACATGAGATAAGATATGCTTTTTTATCCCCCCCCCCCAAAAAAAAAAAAAAAAGCTTTTCTTTTCCTTTCAAAAGTTGCTAGGTCATATTGTTCAGCTGCACTTAGTGATGAGACAAAGACAAGACTCCCATACTATGTTTCTGGACACCTCAAAGTCTTCAACCTGCAGCGCTCTCTCATGTCGGATCAGGTTGGGAAATGGTTGTATATCCAGCATGTCCAAAGACAATAAGGAAGGGGAGACTTCCAAGAAAAGCCCAGCAGTTTTCATTAGATACTGATCTCTTGTGGAGTCACAGATGGTACAGTCGTTTGAGTTTCTCACAGCAGCTTTGTCTAGCTGGAGTTACCTCTTTGTGGTTATAACTACGTTTTATCTTGTAAACTTACTTAGTGGTGTCCACTGTTGGAAAATGCATCGATTTTCTTCATTAATAGTCCATCATGTTTTATAAATCACTTGCATATGTCTGTCCTGAATTAGTCATTTTTAATGTGTGTTTTAGAGCATGTTGTGCTCCCCTCTCCCTCCCCTGGCATCCACAGTCCTGTGTGAGTTCACAACCTCTGGAGCTGGTCAGAGGTCACATTTAGTCACAGTAAGGAGTGGTTTGTCAGGCCATAACCAAGTCTATCAGGGTGTGTCTGTGGCATTTGTCACAGCTAGAGAGGATTTCAGGAAATGTTGGGAAACACTAGAATTGCCTCAGGGAAGCTCACTGGTCTGCATCAAATTAGATGGTATAGGAAGACTTCCTCAGTATTACTTGTTTGTCCATCATTCATCATCTGTCACTCATTGTCCAGTGACGTTTCCACTGTGGTCCTCAGAGAGATCTTTTCTCATTACCTTATTGTTGTCTCTTTTTCTACCAATTTCCCTGTCTGATTGTAGTATGGTCACCTCTGTAACTTTTTGGCACTGAACATTTATCTTTTGCAAAGTATCAAACACTCTTTAAGTAGCACATCCTGAAATTGTAGTCTTGTTTGCTTTTTATTTAATCAGATTTTAAGAAAAGTTTGATTATTTTTTAGGCTAAGTTCTGTAATCTGTACGCCTGCTTGTGTTCTGTCAACATTTAGCACAAGAGAATGTTGTATCAAGTGAAAAAAAATGAAAAAGGTTTTTTTGTAGAAAAACATGTTTATATTTTTCAAATTAATTTATCTTATAAAAGCATTGCTTTGGTATTAATACTAAAAGTAAAACTAAGTTGCAGGCACCTGTATGTGTAATTTCATTGCAACTTTAAACATTCATTTAATTTCTCTCCGACTAGCAAGTTAGCATAAAGACTGGCATTAACATAGCTCTCTCATATCTCTGATTTTTGTTTTAATCTGTATGAAAATTGAAGTGTAAAATACATAGCAATACAATGTGGTTTTATAGGGGGTTATTTGTTAAATCATTTCTCCAGAAGCAGTGACTTAATGGAATCTCATCTCGTCACAAGTTATTTTTCCACTTTATTTTTTGTACAAATTAAGAAAAAAAGATATAACCTGTGAACATAAGAGGTGCTGGTAGGCAGCTTTTGTTGGAGAGCCAGAGCCAGGCTAGCTGTTTCCACCTGGCCTCCAGCCTTTGTGCTCGGCTAAGCTAACCATCTTTCTAATTTTCAAACAGACATTGAACATGGTTTTGATCTTCTTAAATAACTGTGCAAGAAAGTGAATAAGTGTATTTCCCAATATGTATTCATTTAAGTAGAGTTTATTGAGTTTAAGAAGGGGTCATAAGAGGGGGGATCATAAGAGGATTCAGAACAACAGGTCTTACATTTTTCACACTCTGTATAAATCAAACTTTGTTATGCATGCCTCCAACCAGCTGACATTGTTTTTATTCTGACTGGTATGCAGTAAAAGCCAACACTCAGGAGAAATGTGCTTTGTCTATGCATGTGTGAGTTTTTGCATTGTTGTGCTTGTGGGTTTGTTTGTGCAGCGTTAGTGCTCGTGTGATTGAAGGCAGCATGTCGCATCGTGTTTGGGGCACATGAGTCTGCCTCAAGGCAACAAGTCATCCACGTGTAACTCTGAGGAGTCTCAACTTGCCTCTGCCACCCCTCTGCAACCTTTACTCAATCACTTCAGTATCTTTCTTTTTTCTTTTTTTTTCAAATTTAAAATGTAGAGATTCACACCTGGCAGCAACTGTGAATCAGTCTAATGTAAAGTGGTAATACAATGCCTCACTGTATCTGGGATGTCAATGGGTTCACTGGCATCTTCTGGATGGCAGCTATTATTTGCAACTAGTTAAAGGTTAATCATGTATTGAGGGCAAGAATGTGAAGGAATAGAGAATGTGAGTTAGCTATTAGCCAGTGTGTGTGTGTGTTTACACAGCAAGCCTTTCCCAGGTGCTATACGATCCCTAGGATTACAGAGGAGGGGGATCCAAAAGGGCTACACACACGCACACACACACACACACACACACACACACACACACACACACAGAGCACCACTACCACCCCTAGAAGAAAAGAGAGGAGGGGAGATTGTTGGGAGGGAGGGAGGTATCGGGAGATAACAGATCAGAGGGAGGAAGGGAGAGGTAAAGGAAGTGTGAATGCAGCAGTAGGCAGACTTGAGCTCACCTCTACTGCAGAGGCTATAGAGGACGGAGCACACAGGGAGGTTTTGACTCTTGAATATCTCCTACAGTATCTGCTAGTGTATGAATGAACTGGTTTGTCTTCTTGTTAACCTTGGAAAATGGTGGGACTCTCATCCACTGCTGTCGAGGGTAAGTGTTGAAATAAAGCCTTTCTTGTAAGTATATTTTCCCAGCAGGTATCTAAAGCTAACAAAGAGTCTTTAGAATTTGTGAAGATATGTAAATATTTGGAACAATGAAGCTGTTACGATGTTGTAAATGTGAGCCTGAATGCGAGATGTCAGGTGGTGTTTACTTCATGCCTTCAGTGTCATGCCATTTTATTGAAATACCGAGAAAGGCAGTTATGTTGACTTGTTGAGAAAGCAACAGTTTGCCACCCAGACTCAATGGCTGAGCCACTAGGGACTCTTTGTGGGATGCAGTTTCTTGTGTGACTGGCTGGAATGTCTGCCCGCAACAATATTGTGAAACAGAGCTGCTGCCGAACGATGTGTGGTAAGATAAGTAAGCTCAGCATGAAGAAAGCCTTTGGCATTAAAACCCTGTACACTCAATTGAGGTCACATTATTCTTCATATCAGCGTTTGTTGGACATGTTAGCACAGGTGCTCAGCTTGCTGACATTATTCACTGCCCCCCACCCCCACCCCCCACTCCCTCTTTGTACAGAAAGTCTGCTAATGCAAGCCTCTTTTAAAGGTCTGAGTGTGCACTGTTAAACAAACTGCTCTCTGCTTTGCTACACACTCACACAAACACACTCTGCAGAGTCTTGCACTGCTAACAAAGTGAGGAATGTGTTTAGTGTTTAACAGCAATTGTCATAATGGTGTGAGGTGGTAAATGTTTGAGTGTGTCCAAAGCTTTGAATGCTTTTACAGATTCCTGCAGGCATGGTGCACTGCCTTCACCCATCGTTCGTGCTGTGTGAAATCCTGATAACCCCTCACAGTGTTTTCTCATGAGAATAAAAAAGTGAAGTAATAACTATGTAGATTGAAGATATGGTTTGTCCTTCCTGTAGCTGCAAGTATTCCAATTCCCTCCTGCTCTGGCTTTAATCAAACCATATCCAACCTGTTTTTATGTGGCATTATTATCTCATGCCAGCTTGTGTGTAGTTTCCCTCAGGTGTTAGGCTCGGATTCTGTTTTATCTGGTGTTTAAAGACATCAAAGACACACAGCACACTCACACACAGATTACCTCTTACAGCAGAGATTTGAGGGATCAGGTGCTGTTTTAGATAGCATGGTGTTGATTATAAAGGCATAACGGGGGATTTAAGGGTGGTCTTATGCACCTCACATGCCAAATACTACGCAGTAATTCCTCTTTGCTCATTTTGGCACTAGGAAAATAACACTGTTAACGTCAAATTGGATAATCGGCTCTTCGGAGCACCATCCAAAAAGAAATAGAGTTGAGTGTTGTGACCTACTTCATGCGTTCTCCTTGAAAGCAACACCTTGATTTCTTGTGTTATACATATATTAGATTTAATGCTGACTGGTGTGAATTTCAGTTTCGTACTTCCATGAATGAGTCATAATGTGGAAAAGGCTCCGTCCTCCACTCCGTAAGGGGAAGCCCAGTGTTGTGCTAGAGCCAGAATCTAAACAGCTGGAACCTCTGGCAGAGAAGCAGCACTCACCAGGCCAAGACTCCCCACTCTCATGAGTTTCCTCTCCTTCCCTGTCCTTATTTCCCCAGAGTGAATCAAATCTTAATGAGGAGACATTCCAGGTCCCTGCATGAATTAATTCCTCATGCCCACTTCCCAGAGCATGAGCGTGCTTTTATTACAATAGAAGGAAACCACACTAGTAAAGATGACGAAGTGGTTAAACAGACACAGGCAAACACACAAAGAGTCTAGCTGCTCTTGTTGCTCTTGACTGTTGCCTTAGCAGGGCATTGTTAAGCCCATAGGAAGACCCACCTCAGGAAAGTATGTCTGTCTTTAAGGAGTGGGAGTGTGAAATGTAGAGCACACATCACTGACAAACACCAGATACATCTTCCAGCACATCAAGACTCGCATAGAATTAAAAGATTGCTTTGTCAGAGTAATACATCTACATGTCCAACATTCTGCACACACACACACACACACAGGCTGCCTTGTGTGCCTTTTCTAGAAGGGTACACACTAACCTTCTGACACGGCCCACTAAATACACATCATATAATTCTTCTCCTTGTTCTGGTTTGCTTTACATTTTTGTGCACGTGTGCATGTCTATATGTCCGTGTGTGTGTTTGTTTAGTGCAACAGGTCTTGTTGCCATATGATCGCCCCCCTAACAAAGACTTTTCTGGCTCAGCAGCTGTCCCGTGGCTGACCCCTGCAAGATGCACGGTTCAGCAGGTCTAATGTGGCTGGACTGTGAAAATGGGGGAGTGAGTGAGAGAAAGAGATGGAGGAACTGGAGTGGGAAGTGGGGCGGGAGGCAGACAAGTGTGCCAGCAGTGACTCAGCCAGTTGTCAGGTTTCGGATTTTAGGATTATGGAGATTGAGAAATGAGCATTAGGAGATGGACAACAATACAACAATAGAGATGGACAGAATGCAAAAGACGCTTAAAGGAGATAAAGGAGGAATCCAAGTACAGCAGCAGGTTGCAGACCTGTTCTCAGGATGTCCAGCACCTGGGGCAATGAGACAGTTTATTTATGTACTGCTCTAAAAACAGGGAGTGGACCAGTCCCACCTCTCAGATCAACATGTGATGTGAGGCATATATTCCTATAATCTGAGGCTTTACAAACCCAGATAAGCTCTGTGATGAGTGTGTATTGCCTGTCTGAGCCAGCTGCGTCTATGACTTTATAATTCCCCAACTGTTAGATAAAGATCAGGTCCCTGCTTGCTGGTACATTTGGCCTGCTCCAGGCTATGTAAAGTGGTCCTTCATTTATTCTTGTCAGAATCTCATATTTCTGGCAACATCTTTACAGTCTTTGCAGAGCACTTAATTTACCCTCTTAGCATTGAGAGTGACAGTTGATTGAAATTTGGATTTGTGCCCATCAGAGTGTGAGCCAGCAACATTTCAGAGTAGCAGCAGCAGAAAGACACTGGTTTTCTTTGCTCTTTGTGCAGGATGTTCTGCTCGTATTCTGCCTAAGTGTTGTTATTTTTGGTAGCTTCACTTCCACATTTCATCTGGGTTAATGAGCAATTAGCAAACCTGCTTCCTGTTGCTCCAGCCTTTTGTCGTTGTTTAGTCTGGCCCGTGATGGAGACAAGAGGAGAGAAGGGAGACTGTGTGATAAGGTGGCGGATTGTTATTGACAAACTGTGAAGCAAAGTGACAGAAAATGAAAGAAAGACACAGGGAAAGCCAAGCAGAAAGAAACTGTTTGACATGCACTGTGAAGTTTGTTTGGATTTGTCAGTCTGACCTTTGACCTCTCTGCTGATATACTGAACCCCTGCCCTCCCTGACCTTTGACCTCCCCTCTGTGCAGCGATGGAGGTGCTGGTGAGTGAGCTGAGCATACTGCTGAAGATGCTGGACCAGGAGAACCTCAGCACCTCCACGCAGGAGAAGAAGACCTCTGTGTGGAACCTCCTGCAGCAGATACAGCCAACAGGTTAGGAAGGACAGATGAAGTGATTTTTCGGTTTTATTTCAGACCCCCAGAAGAATTTTGACACATAATGAGAAATTGGAATGCACTAATTTGAGGTGTTTATTATGGGATCAAAGTTAGGAACCACTTGAGATCCAAACTGATCTTTCTTATAGTCTTACAGTGAGTGGGTTTGCTCTTTCCTCTCCTCCAGTTTCAGGAACAGACTACATCTACATGAACTCAGCAGTGTACAGAAATGGCACCAGCTTTGTAGAGTCCCTCTTTGAGACATTTGGTGAGTCTGAGTTCCAATATGGTGCTCTTAAACGTACATCAGCCTTTATTAACCGCATATTTCATGTTGTTTTTTTGTATGCAAAATGTGACTTTAAATGTATGGTGTTGTTTTTTTTGTAGACTGCGAGCTTGGAGACCTCAAGGATGTTACAGATGATTTGAAAGACGATAAGACCACACACGTTGACACTTTAAAACAGGCAAGTGAGCAATATAGAGTAAAATTTAGAATGTAGGATGGGGAATGTATGTTGTTACATGTATGTTTTATGATCTCCAACTTTTAAGCACTCACTTTTCAAATGCAGCTTTGCAAAGGCCTATTACACCTCTGAATGACTAGTGGAGGAAAAGCAAAGAAAAACAGAGATTGTATTCCAAGTTGTGTGAGTTTCCCATGCACACTTGCTCATTACTCTGCAAGCTGTTGAGAAAGTTAGGATTTAGGGACCCACCCCGAGCCCATGTGCCTAATTTATGGATGTCATTTTAAGGCTTACTCTCTGTATCTCTTTGATGGTGTGCTTTTTAGGCCCTGAATAATATCTTTCATGGTTATGGAGGAAATTTGAGATTTATGTTTGTGTGTCTCTTTTAGCAGGACTGTGCAGACTCCCTAGCCCCGCACTCAGCTGACTCTCCTCCCCCTCTGCCCACGACACCTCCTCCTGAGGACTACTATGAGGAGGCAGTGCCCCTCAGTCCTGGCAAGATGCCAGAGTATATTATCACACGAGGTCAGCGTCTTCCCCTGCTTCTGCTGCACTCAGTGACATTAGTGTCATTTTGCTGTAAAAATCTTTAAATCACTACTCAGTACTTAAATTATATAAACATAGTCGCTTTTCCAAACATAATTACAAAGTAAGAGTTGCATGTTTGAACATAAGGGCTAATTAGAGAATTTTTTCATGTCTACCATTTTCAGTCAGGTCTAGTCCTCCCAACTCAATCGAAGATGGGTATGAAGATGCTGAAAACAACTACCCCACTACCTGCATAAACACACACCGTAAAAATTCATGTGAGTTGAGCTACTCTCCAACATTTACAAGATTAGGGGATAAAAGCCTTTTTTTTTCAACACACATCTTCTCTGTTGTTGGTCTCTTAGATAATGACTCTGATGCTCTGAGCAGTTCCTATGAGTCCTACGAGGAAGACGAGGAAGAAAGGAGCCCCGGCATCCAACTAACTCATCAGTGGCCCTCGGATGAGAGCTCCATGCCTCCTGCCAGAGACTGTCGCATCTGTGCCTTTCTGCTGCGCAAGAAACGTTTTGGTCAATGGGCCAAACAGCTCACTGTCATACGGGAGAACAGACTACAGGTGAGAAGCTTTCAGGAACATGTGCAGTCATGCATTCAGGATACGTACACTGCCTCTGCAATTCTTCTTCTTTTACCAAACTAATCCTATGTGTTCTCCTTTGTCCAGTGCTATAAGAGTTCTAAAGACACATGTCCCTATGTGGACCTGTTCCTGCCCCAGTGCACTGTGGTCTATGCACCCAAAGACAGCAAGAGGAAGCACCATGAACTCCGGTTCACCTTGGCCAATGGGGATGCACTGGTGCTGGCGGTACAAAGCAAGGAGCAGGCCCACAGATGGCTTAGGGTAAGCTACACTTTGAAATTATATGTGTGCTTGCGGATCAGCCACACAGCCATCAGTCTTGTCGACCATCACTGGGTTTGACGGCGTGGAAAAACAAACAGTGTACAGTCGAGAGTGACACATGTAAAATATCCCCACAGGTTGTTAGAGAGGTGAGCGGTCAGAGCGCAGGGCCTGAGGAATCTGCATCTCCCCTCATTCCAAGAAAAAACGAACTTGACAAGGTAAGTGCAGATGTCTGACCACGTCCCTGCTGTTTTCACCCTGAAGACATCATTTATATGCACAGCTGAGGTGAGGAAAAGTTGGTGGCAAGCAGCAATTGTGTTGTCACCATCAATTTTCCTAAACAATTGCTTGGTTCAGCACTGGACGTGGTGACACATGTATTTGGCTTTCACAACAAAGGGGACATATGCAGCGTAATTGGGTGTTAAGGCAGCAATGATAGGGGTGGTAGTGAGTCAGTGTTGGAACAGCCACATCCTCTTTAAAGCTTAGCAACCTGTCAGAACATAAACAGCAAAAAGACCCTGTCATGAATGAAAGCACAGGATGAAGAGAGGGGATAAGTCTGTTTGTCTGAAAGAATCCAGAGACAGATAGATACAGTATGTAAACCTGTTGATTAACTGTCTCAAACATAGTTATTTAGTTCCTCATTAGTCTAGTTTAATGCGACTTGGACTCCGCTGTTGAAAGTCTAAACCTGTGTTTTTGTGCTTCATCCTCAGAGGTTATCTGCGGAGAGGAACACATCAGATTCAGACAGTGTGGGTGTGTCAACTGGAGAGAACAGCAGAGAGAATGGTGAGACAAAAAACTGCTAATGTGGGCTTAATTACCTTGAAAGAGAAAGTTTGATGTGAGTTTATTTATTTGTTTCTCAGGCACTTCTGTGTAATTAAGCACCAAGGCAGATATATCAGAGCTTTCGAAAATATCTGACCTTTCAAACTTGCATAATTACGTCTTGGATGTTGATGTGAAGACTATTTACAAGTTCAAAATTTCTAATGCGGCATTAGGTCACACAGAGGTTCAATACTCTTGATAACAGCTGAGTTAACTCCATCCACTGGTGAAGAACTCAAGGTGCGGATGATACCTCTGGGTAAAAGGAGAGCTTGAGTTAAGATCTAGTTGTCAAATTACTGTTTACAATCTTTTGTGCTTGAACTGATCCACATAGAACTGAGAGTACTTTGTCACTTGTGTGTTTCATTTTTTAATTACAATTTCCAAATGGCAAAGGTAAATGTGGACAAAAAGCAGCTGTTTAATTCTTCCATCTTTGACGTAGGCAAGGTGAAACGGGGGGCGTTTGCTGCAGGCCGTAAAATCACACGTATCATCAGCTTCTCCAAGAAGAAGCCCCCTCGACCAGGAGATCCCCGGACATCCTACAACGACCCTCGACAAGGTGAGACCCCGCTTCACTGTCACTCTTTATGGCTGCTTTTTTGCAGACATGTAATTTTTTTCCCCCTCCTGGTCATGCAGGCTACCTGTCGTTGCTGGTGAATCAGGTGTGGCGGGAACAGTGGTGTTGCGTGTGCAGAGGCTCCCTGCACTTCTACCATGACAAAGGAGACCCTCGGACCTCCTTTCCCTCGCTTCCTCTACACGGCTGTGAGGTGGTCCCAGGGCTCGGACCCAAACATCCCTTCGCCTTCCGAATTCTGCGGAACAGTACAGAGGTGGCTGCTCTGGAGGTAGATACAGAGCATTTGTAGTTCCTCTCATTGTTTTGGGTTTACAGCCTGCAACTTTAATGTTTTGAGTCATCTCTCATCGCTCTCATTGACCTTATCTTAAGCAGCATCAGGCAGCTGTTTTTCAGTGGAAATGATCTAATGAACCCACTGGGTGATACCTGCCAAACACCAAACAGCAGACAGACAAAATTAGCGGTTAGCTGGTAAACAAATTCAGTTCAATTCTGAGAACTTTATTTATCCCTGAGCGGCAAAGTGGAGCATCTAGCAGCTAAAGAGTGAAATATTTTGCTCAGGATGTGAAGGAGATCAAAACAGAGCTAAAATCAGAGTGGCTGTTGGACTTTTGTTTGGTTGATAGAATCACAACTCTAAATGACACATTTTAAATAACAAGCATCAATTAAGCAATAATATATCAATGTGGTTTTTATAGCTTGTTCTGCTGCCCGAGTGGCCAAAAGAATAAATGAATACTAATTTAATGGTCATATTTTCCAGATTTCAAAGCTGATTTGTCCCATCTCTTTTTAGGCCAGCAGCTCTGAGGAACTTGGAAGGTGGCTCGGCGTCCTCTTGGCAGAGACAGGCTCCGCGACAGATCCAGAGTCATTGCATTACGACTACGTTGACGTGGAAACCATTGCTAACATCCGCGACGCTGCGCGGCATTCCTTCCTGTGAGTGACACAGAGAGGGGGGAGTAGCGAATATTTGGATGAGGTTAAAGCAAGGCTGTTCCCCAATGCAATGATGTTTAGACCTCATTCAAATTTCATTTCCCCTTTTTCCTCTGATCCTAGGTGGGCCACATCCTCCAGCAGTACCTCCACAGACTCCAGAACATATGATGAGGTCCCTAATGAGGACATGCAGGTGGGACACATATGCTCAGACACACACGCATTTTGAAGCTTAGTTAAACCTTACGTGTAATGCTTTGCTTTGATGTGACAAGATTGGAAGCTGCATGTCTGGGTGTGTGCAGCTGTCGAGGACTCTCACTGTCTGAATATGACACCCTATATCAGTCACCCGACCAGACAGACAGTGCTCTGTTACACGCCTATCAATGACGGCTTATTGGAGGCCAGACAAAAAGCAGTGTGTGGGGAATGGGAGAGGAAAAAAACACCAAAAAAAAGAAAAAGCGATCAAACTGGTGACAGGAAGGCAAGAGGTCATGGCTGTTAAACAGTCAGTTAACCCCTTTCTTAACCCCACTGACATGCACTTAAACGCAAACTTCCCACCACCTATAGCCACACTTTCAGCGGTGTTAAACCAATAAATCTGAACATTTGTTTATTAGCCTAATACACAAACTTTGCCCCTTTTTTTGTCTGTCCTCATCCTTCTTTTTGCATCCTCCCACATCTGTCATGTCCCCCACCCCCTCTCCACTCCACCCAGTCAGGAGAGAACCGCAGGCAGCAGTCTGGGAATCAGGCGAAGCGGCGCTCAAGTTTCTCCAGCAGCGACTCTGACAGAACCAAACCTTTAGTCTCCCTCAAACGAACAGGTTCAAGTAAGTGCATTGAGTTGGTTTTTCCAAAGTAACGTTGCTGTATTTCCAGTGATGCTGAGCTCGCTCTCATGAACTAAACTGATAGACAGGAGGGGTTGTGTTTCAGGTCATGTAGGTACCAGGTTTTGACAAGACAGAACAGTGGTTGAAAAAAAGCTGATACCTCTAGTTCTGCTGCAAGGACTGTGTAAAGATACAGTTCTTTCAGTTCACAGTCATAAAATTTGAACTTTTATCTGGCTCAATATTCCCCTCTTTCTTCTCTCCTCTGAATCATCTTCTCCTTTTCCATCCATAATCTCACCCCTCTTCATTCGCCTCTCCCTTGTGCTGCGATGTGTCAGTTGGCCTCTGAGCGTCCTGAGTTTAGGAAAGTGATATTGGTGTGGTCGGCCATCTCAACGCTCTTCTCAGTGCTGGTTCACAGGCCCTCAGTGTGACGTTCTGACACATCAAAGAGCCAGCGCTCTCCAGGGCTGAGAGCTTCAGGATGTAACCTGAGATTTATTGGACACTCACATTAGGTTCGCTGTCTTCTGACTGTCTTCTGACCTCTTCCTCTGCAGGAGTGTGTGTGTGTGTCTTTTATTCATGCATCATTGCTCTCTCCCAAAATTCTTTGTTTGAATTATAATAAAGTCACATGACTCCTACGAGTCATGTGAGGAACATGACATTAACAAAGACAGGCAAAAATATGAGAAATATGTGAGATGTTTGCTCTCCTTCCCATAACCCCTGCACACTTGACCTGTCACCTTTGCTCTCCTTTAACATCTCCACGCAGACGCAAACCAATATGGAAGGTATGGGAAAACACGAGCTGAAGAGGATGCCAAGCGTTACCTGAAAGAGAAAGAGGAGCTGGAAAGAGAGAAGGATGGGATCCGAAATGTACTAGTCACCCTCCGACAGGAGAAGAGAGAGCTGAAGGAAGAGCTGAAGACGGCCTCTGGTAAGGAGATACAGAGCAAAGCAGAGAGCACATGCTGCATAAACTCATCTCAGTCATTGCTGAACTCATTCCTAATATAACTTTAATTCTGTAGCTCCTCAGTGTCCAGAAACATTAGTGTAGACCTGACCATTAGTCTGATCAGGATGATCAGTCAGATTTTGCCAGATGGATGGTTGAGTATTTGTCTGCCAATTAACCAGAAGGCTTGTATATATCAAGTGCACATTCTGTATCCCTGCTCTGTATCTGACCCTGCACTCTGACCTCATGTGAAAATGTGGGTCATGTGAAAAGAGAATTTCACCACAGGGAAAAAACATCTAGTTATTTTTAATCATTAAACTAAAAGACATCGAATATTCCCTGTCATCCTAATATATATAGTATTATATAGTATTGATATTTTTAAAGTAAAAGTTGCATACCAGACTATGTACTGTACTGTGGTACTACTTTACTATTTCTAATTGTGTTTGTCTCATTGTGTTGTGTCTCTGTTTCTGTGGAGCAGAGAGGAGGAAGACGTCCCTGAACAAGCGTGTGTCCCAACTGGAGGAGGCCTGTCGGGCTAAGGAGGCAGAGAGGGTGGACCTGGAGCTCCGGCTGACTCAGGTCCAAGAAAACCTCAAGAAGAGTCTGGCAGGTGGAGCACTGGGTGCACCTGTGGAGGCCAAACCCCCCATTAAGGTATGTTTGTTGCTGAAGTACATGTTCATACCTGCCTGCATACACCGTTTGGTGTGCTTCCTTAAATTTTCTTTTTGTGTAGTCCTCCAGCAAAAAGACACAGAATATCTACAGTGAGTCTCTACCAGTGAACTGTGCTTTAGAGATGAGAAGGAGACCTCCATCTGTTTATGCTTCTACAGGAACTGTCATGCAGAAGGCAAAGGTAACTCAGACTGTTTCCTCCAGCGTATATGATCTTCTAATGGGGTTTCACAGTTAACACATTAATAGATGGACAGACAGAATGAAGCCTGGTATGTGTGAATATATTTCAAATGATTATTGTGCTCTACTAATGAAAACACCTTTGTGAACCCATTTTTTTAATAATAATAAAGACCTTATTTTAATGTTGTCAAATCACCTACATGTTCTGTTTCCACAGGAATGGGAATCAAAGAAAGGAACTTAAGAGTGATGTCGTGGAAACGGCTGGAGAAAGAATAAATGGATGTCAGGATTTTACTGTTGTGACATCCAAGCCTACGGAGGACAACCTTCCTTGTACATCCCAAGAGACAGACTTTTTTCAAATTGGATTACCGAGGAAATAAACTGTAATAAAAGAAATTAGCCACTAGGTGGAGGTACATCTCACTGAATGCTTTTACTCTTCTGTCTTCCTGAAAGGACGACGGAAAGTGTGAGAAATCCAAGGACTATACTTATCCAAGTACTCTCATTGTCTTCGATTATTCAAATGTGGCAGAGTGAAAAGTGAAAAAGAGTTTGCGAAAGAAAGACAAAAGAAAAGTGTACTGAAAAGCACAGCGAGGGCATAGAATGCAGAGTTGTAAAGGAAAGGCAACACAGAATTGTGTTCTCATCTGGTTAAATGTTTCATAGTTAAGGCGCCATGTGAGAAATGTGACGTGTTTGGAAATTAAGAGGATGGAGGCAGTTTAAGCCATCGTGTGCCTTTTATATAATATAATGTTTTCTGCCTGTACAGAGTGTTCCATGACTACTGTTTTGTAAGTTTTGTACTTTTATACTGTTGAAGGTTTCATTTATCATCATAGACATACCCATCAGAAGTTCAGCTACGTGCCACAGAAGGCTCAGTGTATTATTATTGTTTGCCTGCACTTATTAGCTTCTCCTCTCAGGTTGAAGCTGTGCAAAAACCACCTGCTGAATAATGTGTTTGGAACAAAATCCTACATCCACTCGACCTTCTCTGGCATACGCTCAGAAGAGTTACATATTCCTGCTAGAGATAATTGAGGGACTAACATAGTGGTGTTATTCAGTGATTCAAACCAGTCTCTTTCTGAGTGGGAAAATCTCCCCTGTATTTTAACAAGTTTTCTGCTGAACCTATGGTCGACTTTTGCACTTTACTGTTCTCCTACTTGGATGAGGGAATAATAAATGTGTTTCTTATTCTCAAACATTTAATTAATTTCTTACCACACAGACACTGAGCTCCTCATTAAAATGCAGCAACATGTTCTCATCCACTGATTTATTATTCATTTGACATGATATGAAGTAACTATAGCCTCATACAAACAATGTATGAAAGTCAAAACAAGAGAAAAACACATCTACATCAGTTAATGAAGGCAATTAAATGCAGCACAGTATAGTGTGATGCAGTTCAGGCAGCCTTTCATTCATAGCTAGTTAACTCGTCCTCTTTTTTTTTTTTTTTTCTGTGGAGGTGTCAGTAAACAGACCGATACAGGCTTTTTACTGTCACTTTTACATGTTAATATGTTGGTTGGAATCCATTAACACACGATCAATAATAGCTTTCAATACAGAATGTGATACAAAGAAATTCAACTGCTTTTCATCACTTTGCAGCCCCGTCTGTGGGACGACAAGGTTTCATATATGTGTTAGAAAATTACTTCAGTTTAGATCCAGGCAGTGGCAATTGGCATTGGTTCTCGAATGAGGAGGTAGAGCAGCTTCAGGGTGGTGAAATGAAAAATGCAGCAGGACTCAGAGGAAGAGATAGTAAAGCCAGTAGAGGATATTGACGACGAGGAATGCCGTGGGGAAAACCGTGCGAGCGTGTCGATCAATGTTGTGTGGATTTTCCACAGTGAAGATGGATGCTGCCCTCGGGCTGCAGCCCTGTCCTGCCTTCTCTTTTGATCCAGCATTGTTCCTAGTGTCACTGCATGCTGACTGCTCCGTTTGCTCCTCTGCAGTGGAGTCGATCTCCACTGACTGGTTTGGTTTGGTGGAGGTGACGATGGGGATGGAGCCGTTCCCATTGGACTCATTCAGCTCCCTCAGAAGATCCTGGCAGACGGACAGATAAATTAGTTTTCATTATTTAAAACCGTTCATATTAAAGTGTGAACAGTGCCCTCACCCTGTGTAAGTCCTCTATGGTCTGGTGCTGCATGGTGTAGAAGTGGGCACAGGCGTATTCTAGCAGTGCACCAAAGATGAAGGTGAAGCAGATTCCCAGATAAACATCTATGGCCTTGATGAAGCAGTTGGCATTGGGCAGAGAAGTGCGGGCGCCCATCATCAGCGTGGTCATTGTCAGGACCGTTGTCACACCTGGGAAATATGTCACAGTGTTTTAATAATGTCTCCAATCTCCATGTATTGGTGATCAATTCAAGTGCAGGAGTTATTGAGTGACTGAGGGCTTTCTATTGTAAACACTGAAACACCATGTAAGCACAAAATGTACATGAACTTTAAACAGTATAAAAATCCAACTTTATAGTTGGTTTTTTTAAACAAATTATTTGTTATTATTAGAGTATTTAGTCTTTTATAATGGTTAAGCTTCATTCATTTTTTCAGATTAGACAATACAACCTTTTTGTGCTGCCAACCACATGATTAAGTTGAAATATATTTCAAATCTGTCGATGATATAAAGTCGGTAAGATAGTATGTTACAGGCTATAAGATCATACAGCTAAACAATATATAATGAGGAATTTCTATAATGATAATTCAAATGGATGCACTCAAATGTATCAATATCCTGATACTTTAACCTATAGTGCAGTGAGAGATGTGGCACTGACCGATACAGGTCCGGGCTGGGACAGAGGACTGACTGATCCAGAAAGAGACCCAGGACAGAACCACCAGCAGAATGGAGGGAACGTACGTCTCCAAGATAAAGAACAGCACGTTTCGACGCAGTGCAAAGTGCAACACCAGCTTGGGATATTGGCCTGTGCAGAGACACAGAAAGACCATAAGAATGATTATAATACAATCTATTTTTTTTAGAACTCTACTTGTAAGGTGGATTCAGGGAGATGAATTACCCTACCTGTCTCATACACGGCCTCTGACACTGAAGTATAGTAGCTCTCTACACTGTACTGAGCCAGCCGCAGGGTGTCGAGACCCCTCACTGAATCGTTCCCTCTGGTCCAGTAAAACACCACATCCTGCAGGTTGTAGCCCCCTGAACACACACACACACACACACATAGATACACAAGGGTTTGATAATTACGACTTGATGAATCTGACCTTCTCAGCATTGTCTCTTCAGTCAGATACTCACTACAGTGATGATGAAAATGATGGTGGTGATGATGACATGATGGTGATTTATGTCCGTCTACACACTTGGAGGATGTTCTGATGGTTTCACAGGTACTCACAGCTCTCCAGCTGCAGGGTGCACACCTGCCTGTCCATCGGGTACTTGGTCAGGTCCATGTTGCAGGCAATGGTCGCAGTGATGCTGTTGTGTGTTCATGACAAGATCGTTAGAAAAACACTGGCACTCCTTTGATGTACGACGGTGCAATGAGTCATTAGTGAAGACGAAGAATTGAATCTCAAGAGTCAAGTCATTTATGCATCTCATTCATTATGTAGAAACTGCTGTAATTAAAATTCTTCTGCTAAATTATTACTCACTTATTGTAACAATGCTGGAAATATAAGCACATCCCAGTGTTGTGTTTGTGCAGGCTGGAATATGCGAATTTCATAAGAAAACCAAAGAACATGGTGGATGTTTGATTGCTTGACACACATGGACATAGAGAACATGGATCTACTGTGTAATGCTACTGTTTATACAATCAGACTTCAGACCAAAATGACTCAACTCAAGGTGAATAAGGAATACCCAGAGTGCTGTGCACATCACTGCCCTTTCTGTCCTAAATAAAGCCGTCTAGTCATAATAAAGTTCTGTATCTGTGTGACGTGACAGCTTAGACATGAGGACAAATTTTTCACTGTGCCCAGAGGGGACCGCAAATCTTTAACACAATCTGAACTATCTGAAGGGCAGGAGAGAAATATAAAAATACAGAAATGCAGCAGCATTCCCTCGAGTTAAATGACTGAATGATGATGCATAAGTGTTTCTTTTGCTCTGTATAGCAGAACCCAAGGCCAGTTCACGGCTGATTACCAATCGTGAAAATAGCATGAAAGGGAAAAGGAAATCTGGACGAACACGTCTGTCGTTTTTTTTGTTCGTCTCCTTTCTCTTTTCATCTTTCTGCGTTTTTCTGTGAGTTGCGCCCTTTCATTTTCTCTTCTTCTTGATCAGAGGTGGGAGGCGGGCCTCCCCCGGGGGGGCTCCGCACAGTTTCAGGGAGGACTCAGTGAAAATATATGACATTAGTTACCAAAAGGAGATCACATAGAATAGCTTAAATGTGTGATACAGTAGTTTGGGGGACTTTTTATTTTCCCACTTTCTCAGAGTCAGATACTAATAAATGGCTTAGGTCATCCTTAGTTATTTCAAACAGCAATTTTAGACTGCCTTGGCTCAACTGCTGAGTGTCTATGTGATCAAAAATCATGATCCAATAGGTGTCCAGGAACTGAGTGAATTTAAGTGAGTAAAATAACAGAGGTGAGGGGGCATCTTTTCCTCAGCTTTGTCTAAGGGGAGGTCAACAGGTTAGACTTTGAGAACCACTTTTCTAGATCAGTTTCTTCATACAGGTGCTGCAGAATCTGTGACACATGAAAGAGCATCAAAAGTCAGTGAATGTCAAATCCATACACATAAACCTTCAAATAAGAAAAAGGTACCGTAGGGCGTAGAGAACGGTTCCGTTGCTGAAGATGCGTATGAGGCGGTTTTCCACCGTGACATCATGCAGGAAGGAGCGCTTGGAGTCCGGGATGAAGGTGTCAGGGATCCAGAGCAGCGACACCAGGCGTCCGTCCACACTGACGCTCTCATTCCCCGGGAAGACCAGCCTGGAATCACGCCACCGCTGGCGGAGGAAGATAGTGGCGGTGTAGTCCTACAGAGTGGATGTGAAGACGGCAAAGCTTTTATTCATGGACTCATTCCTTCAATCACACACTGACACACAAATAGCAGAAAGAGTGGTTTACCATATTGATTTCAGAGATGGCATCAATGCTGGCGATATCAAGACTCATTCCAATTTCAACAGGACCCTCTAACATAGGAAGAGCCACAGGAAGGAAATCAATCAGTTTTCAATACACAAACACACACATAACAACTGTGGAGCAGCAGGTTCTGCTCTATCAAGCTCATTCCTACCATTGAAATTAGGTCTGAGGTAGCGGTTGTATCCTTTCATCAGCTTCTGAATGGTTGGCAGGAGCTGAGAGTCGTTCCATTCTCCCCAGTGGTGGCTGGGATACATGCAACCACTGAGGACAACGTGGAGAGATGAAAGACAGATGAGATGGAATACGAGCTGTGCAACATCTTCAATTAATGTCTTTAACCCTTTGCATGCACTTTGGACCTCAGCTCAGCTCTCACCCCTGCGTGAAGCCCAGGAAGAGGAGCAGCATCCCGTACAGGTGGACGGACATGGTGGATCAGCAGGCGGAGGTCAGCGGCTGTGTTCAGGGAGGTTGGTGACAAAACCAGAACATGAACCTCGAGTCAGTCTCCTACACATTTTTATAGGACAACACCGTTTCACCATAGGGTGGCAGCACCTAACAGAAGGTGATGAGAAACCTCAGGGGAGCTGTGCAGCAGCCAATCTCATCTTTACATGTTATAAAACTGCTTTCTCCCTGCACTCAAAATTGCACTCAAAAAGAGTGTGTCGATGAGTGCACCTACACACCTACATGCAAGTCTTGGTGTTTTTCTAACACATAGGTTTTGTTGTACAGTCTCACCTGCTGATTTATGTGGCCCCGGCCTCATGGTTTATTCACAAATCCTGTCTCCAACTCATCAAGGATTCCCCCGTTCTCCGTCACTTCTCTCCCTCGCTTATAAATCTCACTGTCACTAATAGACCTCAGCCCTCCTCCCTTCTTACTCTCATCCAAATGATCTAAATCCATCACACACATGTTTGGTTTTTTTCATCTATTACTAAAGCAATGTTTGCAAACATGATATTGACATGTTGTCAAAATCTCAGCAAAGCACTTCCATTAAATATTCAATACATTATGTAGCACAGTGCCATTATAAGTGATGATAGATGATGACAGCACACAAACACTGTTGGTTTCTCTTTCTAATGGCCAACATCGTTTAAGAGTGTTATTAGGAGCTGCTCGTTTTTCTGCACAGATGATGATTAATTCATGCCACCACATTTTCCCTCTTTTCATTCATTTTCTTATTTGCCGTTTTGTACCTGTTGTAGTTGATTATCTGTGTTGCCTTATTCATGCTTCCTTCTCTTTTAGTAAACACTCAGTTTTGTGCGTGCACATCCAACAAAATATTTGCTTTCACATTTTCATCTTTTTAACTCTTAAAAATTTTTTTCAACATGCACATTTTTCTCATCCTCAGGTTTCTCATCTCATCATGCTTCTCTGTCTCCTACCTGTTTCCGGTCTTCTGCTTTTCTTTTCCCACCTCGGGTCACTCCTCTTCTCTTTCCACTCTTTCCTTTGTTTCCTCCCCCACTCCTCTGCCTCTCTCTCTGTCCCAGATGTTGTGAGGGGCTGAGATTGTTCTCCTTCCACAGTTTCTTATGATTACATCCGAGTGTTTCTTCCATCCACCAATCAAACCACAGTTGCTTCTGTTGTTTGGTTCTGGAGTGTGGGCTGCTGTTGGTTGTTTTGCTGTTTGTGCATCTCCCTCTGTCTATCTGCACAGCTGTATTCATCTCCCCACAAAGCCTCTGTGCACCCCCTCCCTCTTTCTCCCTCTCCCTCTCTCTCTCTCTCTCTCTCTCTCTCTGTTTATGCCACTCAACCTCTCATTTGTGCTGCACCTCTCCCCTCTATTTTCACAGTCCCCCACCTCCACACACACACACACACACACACACATTGCACACGCTGTATTATGCACAAACATACACATGAACATCCAGCTTGATCTCTCATATAATTTTTTTTCCTTCTCACTCTCGTCCTCCCACACTTTTTCTTTGTGGCCCTTAATCTCAATCTCCCTCCATCCCTTCCAATTTACCCTGACATCACACCTCCTTCTGGGCTTCTCATTCCCTCATGCCCTATCCCCCCGCTCCCTCCCGACCTCGAACTCCGCTCCCTTGTATCAGCGTCACCATCTGAATTAGTTTCCTCTCAGCTCTGCCTCCAATCTCCATCCACACTTCCACAAAATCCCCATGCGAGTCCTGCATGAGATGAGATGAAAGCAGCGTTTTCAAACCCTGTTCTCTAGTTCAAAAATTGTATTCTTCTCCTTTCTCCCCAACTGCATCTTACAATTCTGCTGTGCACAGTAAATGCGTTGAGGCTCTTGATGTTGTTGATGCAGCTGCTGATGATAATACCAGGAGTGAAAACCCTGGTCGTGGTAATAGTGATGACCACATACAGCAGTTTACCACACACCAAAGCACTTTTTGTGCTGAGCGGTCAATCTTTTTGCTCCAACACCGGTGGCACTGTGATTAATCTCTATTAGCTATTGGCTCTGTAGCAGAGCTTCAAGTCTAATTATAAAGCCTGACCTCTGAGAACCCTCTGGTTGGAGTTCCAGTAAATGTGAGAAAGCCTCGAGGTACAGAGCCTAATAACGCCTTATGAGATTCCAGTACTGATGCTCGACCTGCTGCAGCCTATTGCTTTCCCAGCCTGCATTCAGTTAACTGGTCACTAACAAGCGGATACATTTCCACCCCAGGTCATTTGGTGCATCAGTAACTCACTGTCGTCATAAACCTCTATTAGTCTTGATTTCATGCTCTGATGACTTAATTCTTGAATAAACAGTCTTTTACTGTTAATGATAACGGCGGAGAGATGGATATAAGATAATCTGATTTGCATCCGCCCTGACAGACACATTCCCTGACAGTGAAATAGACAAATGGAGACGTCTGTGAAGCACCTGAGGGGAGGATGTAAATGTTTGATCTGTGAGTTAGGGGGCTAATGAATAATTATTGTCAGGACTGCGGTGTCGGAGCGGCAGACAAGTCAGTGTTAGTCAGCATCCACCTGGCTGCCTCTGCCTACCTGTCTGCATGGTGATTTCTCTTTCACACCCACCTGCGATTGCCTGCATAACCCTTCCTTATCTGTACCTCTCTAGTTCTCTAACCTATTTATTAGCCAGCTCACTTTTCATATTTTCTTGTTCATTGCTCTGTCTTCCTCTTTATGATCTGTCTCGGATCCACTGCCACTTTCATGTTTCTTGTTTTTCCTTCTCAATTTAGTTTAATGTCTTAACGCTTAACGCTTCATATACTAGAAGTTTACTTTCAGCTGCAGTTAAGTCCAAATGTCTAACTCCAAAGACTTAGACATGTGCCAGCAGCTGATGAAGCCTGGGCCTGGCTGAGACACAACTGGCACCACTCGATTCCTCAAAGCCGAACAAATAGCCTTCTGGACCAGGAGCCAGACGCACAAGCTGTTCATGAGTTCAAACTCTGCTTAGTTATAAGTGTTTACTAAGCACAGATTTATGCATCACTACAGTAAAACATGTAACACAATGTTTACATAGAGGACAGAAAACAAAATTTGGAGCATTTGCTTTACTTTCAATATATTGTTTGGCCCCTTTAGAGTCATTGATTCGTTTATTTCCAACAATTTGTCTATTACTGAAGTCTTATTATGTTTTAATGGTGCTGCCTGATTTAGTAGATTGCTGCTTAGAAACCAACTAAGAGTAACTAAGAACTTACATGGACTTTACTTAGAAGCTTAATGGTTTTATGAATGACTAATACAACACCAACCCACATCATTAGAATCCTCATTTATCTTGGACGTTCATTTCTGCATCTAACGCTGGGGATGTATGAGGTGCGTGAGTGGGCATGTGTTCAGTGCTACGCTGCTGGCCAGAGACTTCCAGTCTCAGCCTCATTAAATCCATATATTAGCAACTGGTACTGTTTGACCGTTCCCTTAGTTCATTTTTCATTTTAAATGCAATCGATTTTCTTAGGCTAAGGGCACCCCACTGCCACATACACACTACCAGTAACCTTCCTTTAATTGTGTCTCATTCATCTCCACTGTTGCTCTTCCTATATCTAATCCCCCCAACCTTTGTTCTTGTCAGTCTCTCAATTTCTTTACCATCCATCCATCCATCCATCCATCCATCCATCCAAGGATTCCATAAAACCTACATGCTCACGTATCATTTCCTGTCTGGCCAACAAGACTTAATGCTGTACTTTGGTTTCTTTCCCATCAATCCCCTGTTGCATAAGCATCTTTCTCTGAATCTCTTTGCCTCTCTGTCTATAACTATCTTCTCATTTCTCTGTTTGTGTCTCTCTAACACTATGAATAAGTGTTTTGTTTCCATGTTTCAGGTAATGTTCATCTCCTCGCAGCTGCAGAGGCACCAGGAAATGGAAACGTCACTGCCTGCACACTGGCCCTGGTGATTTGCTGACATGTGACAAATGGAAATGTCACACGACTGCCCATGAGAGGGGACAGAGATAAATCTCTCCTAAATGACTGTGACGGCTGCCACGTCCAGGAGGAACACGTATGAATTAATGTGGCGTAGACGCTGGGCCCCGTGTGCTCGCCTCCGCTCTGAGCCAGCTGTCATGTCTCCCCATGACTGTGGTGTCTACTTGATGTGATAACATGCTTTTTCCTTTGACTTTCCGCGGATACAATGGATGTGAAATTCCAATTTAAAATTCCTCTCAACTCTTTGTTTCCTCGAAAGCCGATTCTCTCAGGCTCTGTTGGCTAATGCCCTCGGCTCTATCTGTGGCGGAGCTCGAGGCAGTCCTTCTTTTGTGACACTTTTCCTTCTGCTGTTTCTCAGTCTCTTTGTGCTCCTGCCACTGCGCCTATTGTCCATAGGTATCAACTGGTGTCAATCATGTTTCCATTTTTTCTTACTTTACATATATATATATATATATCCCTGTCAAGCACAGAAATCTTATAGACTCTGATTCAAAAACAGCTGTGTAAAACATAAATATGAGTATGATAATTTGCCAGTCCATTTTGACAGATATTCAATTGAAAATAGCACAAAGGCAATATCTGTACTGTCCCTGTAATGTATAAGTTCTGTCTGTTCTAATTCTGTGTTCTGGTCTCTGTTCTGTCTGCTGTCATTTTGTATTCAGTGTTTTTCCTCTCACCCCGCCTCTGCCTCACCTCACCTACCAGCCACTCCCACCTCATCAAGTCACCTGTGTTCCCACCTGCAGCCAATTACGGTCAGGACTCTATATAAGCCACTACATTGGATTCTGTTCTTGCTGGATTGTTTTCTTCTTCATCATCTTCTCATGCCTGTCAGTGATTTTGTGATTGTTTGGACATTACCTTCCTGTGAGCTTTTTGTTTGTCAAGATTCATTTTGCCTTTATTAAAGGCCTTATCAACCATCCTCTCTGTGTGTAGCATTTGGGTCCATCCCCCACTCACCATCACAACATGTTTCTAACAAGTTGGGACAGGAGCAACAAAAGACTGTGAAATTTATGCACTGATCCAAAAACACCTGTTTGGCTCATTCCATAGGTAATCAGGTTCATTGGTAACAGGTGATAGTATCATGATTGGGTATGAAAGGTTCATCCTGGAAAGACTTTGTCCAACACATGACTGTATAAAGGAGATTACTACATGGGCTCAGGAACACTTTGTAAAACTGTTGTCTGTTGTTCATTACATCCTGTTTTTTAGGATCAAGGTTATATTATCATTTCTACTTTCATCTCTTTGGTGTGAAAGTTTTGGTGAAGTGTTTGCATCCCTTCCCCGGATCACATGTGTCACATTAGCTGCCTGCTCCCTCAGGAACAGCATATTCACAAAAGTATAATTATTTTTGAAGACGATGTTCACAGAGCATGACACAGCATTCTGTCTGGGACTGGGAGCAGAAACCAACCTACAGAACTACGAACCACAACTGCATTTGTGCATTCTGTAAAATATCTTATTAAAAGTACAGATCCTCAGTGGACTGGAAACAACACAACAAACAAATGACTGCAGGAAGCCTCTGCTTCTACATAAAGTCTATGCTAATAGACAAAAAGTCAAACTAGTTTTTAAGTAGCAATATGAATCAAAGTATATAAGGACAAAAGTATTTACTTTGACAGTGGCTCAGCATTGGATCACTATGGCTCACCACATCAACAAAATGACAATCTGAACTTCAGTAGTCAGCTTTCTTTCTTTTTAAGAAGATTTTCTCTGACTTGAGAAAATGAGTAACATATGACTTGTGAATGGTTTGTGATGATGTGAGGAACAAGTTATGCGAGATCACCTGATTGAAACAACTACAAGCAACTTCAATTTTGTGTTGATTTTGGCGGCCCCTGTGGACAAAAGCGGTATGAGCACCATTGCCTTACGTCGTAAAGATAGTGATGTGGCTGGTGCATTTGTTGTGGAAGCCAATGAAAGAATGACACGACTTACTTTTAATACCATATTTCATTTTTAAACACAGCTGTTTACAGGATGCAGAGTGATGATATCAGTTTCTATTTGTGTCTCTGTAAGATTAATAACTGTAATACGATGACAGTAAAACAAAGTAAACTTGTTTTACTGTCATCATCAGATGTATCAACTTGAATTGTAATTTTGATGTAAAACAACATCTCACAATGTATTTCATGAGTAAAATATTACACAGGAAGGGAAGAGGAAGAGGGCCAATTCAGGATCCATTTTGAATTGGCCCAGTTAACCCCCTAACTTCAAGAATAAAATTCTCCAAAGAAAACTTTCCCCCTGCTTCTTTTGAACTGGTCTGCATGCTGTAAATCACTTTCTCTTATTTGTTGGAAATTTTGACCTGGTGGCAGCCATTAACAACAGCCACATACAAATAGCCAGTCTTCACAATGATAGTCTTGTTTGCCGATGTTAGCCAAAAGAAGGCATCAGTGTTAAATTAAGACTGTTTCACGACCAGTTAAATAGTCAATGTAGCACATTTAATTAAAGGTTATATGTTTGTTAGTAGGAGTAATTTGATGTTTTTCCTTTCAAGCCAATCTGTACGGAAGTTGTACCCAAAAGGGATTCGCAAAATATTCTGGCAGCTTATTGTTCTATAATCATCAATATAAGTAAAGAAGAGACTCATCAGTTAAAGATAAAGAAAATTGCAGCCTTATTTGTCTGTCGAACATTAAAAGCCTTTTTTGACCTAAAAGGAAAAAATGCTAGAGCTGATGAAAATTCTGAATGAATTTTTAAAGGCCACCTGATGTTTTGCCGTGTGCCTGATGAGTTATGTACTGTATTACTAAGAGAGCAGGGTGTACACGGAAGAGTGACCACGTCTATTAAGCAGTGCTGAAGTTATGTGAGTATTGTACGATTAAGAGTAAAAAAAGGCTGCCCGCCTTTATAGCAGTCAGAGCCACAACACAATCATTTTAGATTTATCAGAAGAGTTTCATTGCTTTCCCATCAGGACTTTGGGATTTGGACCTCGGCCCAGCGGGGGTGAAAAATAGAATAATCCAGTGAGAAATAAACTGCTTACTCCATCAATGTTAACATCTTATTTTCTGTCTTTAGCCGGCCGCCACTCAAAATGGCCAAGAGGTTACTGAAGCCTCAAAACTCTTGTATGAATGAAGACATCGTGGCTGGAATACAACTACAGTTATACTGTGGGGGGTTGTGGCCATTGATGTGAGATAATTATCTTCAGAAGAAGCTAACTGACGTTATGACTCTCTAAAGTGAGACATCCACCTGAGAAAGTAAGGAAACCATTAACTCTTTGATCTGAAATATAGCTGGTAGGGCCCAGAGAATTTGCATGATTTTAACAGACTGTTAATCTTCGTCTCCAGATAATAACACCCAATTACCCATCTGCTTCAAATCCCATCTTTCTCAAACTAGCATTGGTCCCTTTATCCTCAGGGATGAACTTGAACATTCATTTTGTGTTGATACAATAATAATGTGGATTTTACACTGTGTTACACTCATTCACGTTCTGCTTTTTTTGGCCAAGTGCATGTTGGGAGGAAGAGACGCAGCATGAGCCACAGTCTCCTGGCCACGTTCTCCTGCCTGCTCTGCCCTCGGGTCCACTCAGGCTGTTATTAGAGCTGTCAGCAGCACAGAGGGCTGAGACCTCCTCTCTATGAACAGCAGGCCATTTCCTCAAGTACTGTGCTTCAGTACAATTCTGAGATACTTATGCTCTACTTGAGTATTTGCATTTGCTTTTACTTTATGCTTCCATTCCATTACCATTCAGAGGCAAATATTGTACTTCTTACTCCGTAATTTCAGTTAATATAAAGCAATATATATATAATACTTATCCATAGAAGAATATCTAAAATTAAAATTAGCCCCACATTTACCAGCTGCAATATTAAAGTGGCATACACGTGAATGCACCATTAATCAAAACACAAAAATAAAATATATGAAAATGGGCTGCAAAGTAATTTTATTTTTACTTTAGTACTTTCACTTAAGTGACTCACTTCTAAATTAAAGACAATCGTCTATCACGACTTCTGCAGTACCTGTTTAGTGTCTTCTTGATAATGATGAAATTGTAGAAAAAAGACCTCCCTGGGGCCCTAAGGAAAATTCTGATAAGACGCTCTCCTACCCGACTCATCAAAACACTTTGCACCATCTGTTGGTCTAATAATAAGTAGATATAATGAACAGAATAAGGTATAAACAAAGCATGTTTGTTGGACTAAATATTTTTTATAGAATTTCAAATGTAACAGATAATTATCCTCTGGCATGGCGATACTTGATGTTTATTATTCAGAGATGTGCATCCATACTGCCTAACATGCTCAGCTAATTATATTATATTTATAGTCAATATTTATCAATAGCCACTGTCAATCCATTAATTTCCGTATTGCATTAGTCTAGAGTTATAGCTAAGCCTTGGCTGTGAGACTAGATAATCATTGTCTTGTTTTAAATTAACGTGCTATCTCAGCCAAATACTGTCTGGACTGGTCCCCACAGAGGCTGTTGCTGGAAAGTGTGATTTTCAATTTGAGCATTTGCATATGATGCTGATCTTCATGGGTGATGCGGTTGCCTTCTCCGTACATTAGTCGTTTGGCGTTTTTCAAGCGTAATGAGGGAGAGAGGGAGAGAGAGATCTTCGAGATTTTGTATGTTATTGTGAGAAATGTAAAAATATTTCTGGTTCATTATGAAACTGACTTCTTCCTTCCCCTATAGCTGTGGGGCGGCAATACTCCCCTAAGCCATTACACCAGACAACCTCTTGGGAATCCAGAGCACTTCAGCACCAATTACAGTTTGCAATCATTCAATCAATCACTCAATCTCATCTGTCATGGGATAAATCTGGGAGCAATGAAGCAGAATGTAAATGAAATATCAAAGCGGGGAAATGCTTTTAGATGAACGTCAAAACATTAAACTGCTAGGGAGCAGTGGGACTAGTTAACTGCAGCTTGATGCAATGTGGAGAAAAAGGTGGAAGCTGAGATGTTGGCAGGATAAACTCCAAAGAGTGGTCGGGGAGCTTCCTGAGAGCTTCAGGAAAAATATCCCCATCCTTATTGGCCATGCTGAGGGATTCATTACCAACACCTGTTTTTCCTGCCTCCTGTTTTCTTCCTGCTTTCATTCGATTTTTATCACTGTTGTGGTCTGATAACAAGCACCTCTCGCTCTCTTCAAAGGTTAGAGTTTGACTATTGACATTTTGGGAAATATGCTTATTTGCTCTGTCTCTTGCCATGAGACAGATGGATTCTGTATGATAAATATGAAGCTACCACAAGCAGCTTAATGTAAGAACTGGAAATGGTAATGGAAAGGTAATAAAATCCACCACCAGCAACCCAAGAGCTCTCTCGATCACACAACCAGACTGAATCTATATTGCTTAACCCCTTATAGGGCAAGTGACTATTTTTGTTTTTTCCGCACTAAAAAATTGAAAAATTGTGAAAAATGTTACAACAGATATAAAGTTTTCTTATGTCCCCCAATAACACTACATTTTAGAATTTCAAAAGTAAAGTATTTCAATGAGTGTCCTATAAAGGGTTAATGCATATAAATCCATAGTGTAAAAACAAAACTTTAAGAACCTAGATGAAAACACACTTTGGTTTTTGTATGGATTCAACAAATGAGACATAACTTTTCAAATAAGGGTTGAATTGACGGCAACTGGATTTGACTGTGGATGCTTAAAGAATGTTTCTTATCGAAGAAGAAAACTTTTCAGTTCTGAACTGAGGAACTGATGAAGCTCTAAACCTCAAACCTTCTTCCCTCACTCGATCTCTTGCCCTCCTCTTCTCAGTTCTTGCCCTCTTTCCATCATTCTCCTTTCGCCAATCAAGTGAAAAGTGTTGCCCCCCCCGCGCCCCCGCCCCTGCTCTGAGTAGTTCTGTCTGTTTTTATCGAGTGACTGAAGTGTGAATCCATCAACCAGCCGTCAACCATGAGATCCCACGGGACCTCATGTTGGTTCAGCTCATCTAATCACCCATAACCTTGTCAGTGACAGGGAAAAAGGACAGGTCAAGGATGTTAAGTACATGTAAGCGCTCCTTGTTTATTTTTGTACTCCATGTGTTTCTGGGGTGAGTTAAGTTGATTACGTTCTGACTCATTTTCTCTGCATCTCTGTGTTCATAGCATTGGTTTTCTTACTGACCTCTCGCGTAATTTCTTGACTGTATTCTGGTTATAATGGCACTTCTTACCTTTATCAAATCAGTCTAGTGACCCATAGTCTCTCTCTTCCAGATTTACCCCCTCTCTCCCCTGGAGCAAGTCCTGTCCCTTTTGCCTTTCTACTTGAAATTCAGATGAGTGCAGTGTCAAGAGCGGTTATCGTCTGGACCTGGGTGGCATCTCATTTCGCTCAACAGGAGGGAGGAGCGGTGAACGGGGAAGATGCTCCTCTGTCACCTTCGGTCTGCCAGCTGTGATGGGGAACTGGTCGTGAGAAGGGAATACAATGCTGTGTCTTTGTGTTGTGCATGAGTGGAGAATTTCATGCTTTTTAAAAAAAATAAATCTTCACATTCTTGCAAACTTGCTGAGCTGTTGCTTTTCTGTGAGAGCTAACTGCAAGCTGTTTTTCTGATTGGTTTTATTTCAACCAGTGTAAGTTTCCCCACTGTGGGACGAATAAAGGTATATCTCATCCAACCTCTCATCTTATCTTAAATTGTTTCAGTTTTTGGATATTTCCAATATTCTCAAGAGCTCACTTTCTTTTTAGGCCAGTTACTATGAGAAGACTACGAGAAAAAGTGTATCGTCTTATTCATTTATTTATTAAGTTTCAGCTTTAAAAAAAAGTTTGTTTATTTGTTTCTTTTGCTGGTGGTTGAATGAGACGACTGATAAAACTCTCACGTCTGTATACTAAATATTAATCTGCTGCTTACAGCCTTTGCTTAGTGCAAAGACGCAAAAGGTCTGACAGTCTGAATGCAATAAAATCCACCTATACCAGAACCTCTTAAGATCAAAATGAACACAAGTGGTTATTGCTTCTAGGTCCATATTTTTACCATATAAATATGAGAGTGTATCAATATTCTCACTATATTTACCTCACTTTTCTTGCCAAGAGTCAGATGTGAAGATATGTTTTTTATGAAGAATGGAGCTGAAGGTTTCAATATTTACAACATCTAATTCCTTGTAAAACCACAAAATATCGTTATTTCTCTGTTTTTATTCATCAAACAGAGATGCAATATAGATTTTGCTCTTTACTTAAAGCAATGCAGTTAGTTGGTGGATTGATACTCACATCTGTAAGTTAAACATAAGGCTATAGACGTCAGATTGTTATCTTAGCATAGCATTGTTAGCATAAAGACAAAAAAGTAAAGTAACAACTTGTTGTTGTAATCAGTAATTTAATGTATGTATCAAACAAGCTTGGTGCTGTTGGTTATGTTTGGACAGAGCCAGGCTAGCTGTTTCCCTCTGTTTCCAGTCTTTATGCTAAGCTAAGCTAATTGCCTGCTGGCTGTATTCTTATATTTAATGAACTTACATGAGAGCGGTAATAATCTCCTCATCTAAGTCTTGGCAAGAAAGTGAATCCTTGCATTTCCCATAATGCCACACTGTCGAATCACAAACATGGCCGCTCTTGTTTGTAGGTTAAAGCTCAGTTCTGTGACCATCTGATTGTCTCTGTGATCACTTAATTTGATAAGTGGCTAGATTTCAATCTAGATACGTGATACATTAGCCTGTTGTCACTGTTAAAAGCTCAATGAATGGCACCTCCAACCGGCATCATTTCTAGGTTCCTGTATGTGACACTGAAATGTTTTTCTGTCTGTTTTATACAACAGACAGAAAATGTCAACAAAAGCGTTATAATGTTAGCACAATGCAAGTGATGAAAGAGAGCTGGAAGGAAACATCTCACTATGCCACTTTGTAATGATATATTCAAAGGTACATAGTATGGACAGTGTGTGTGTGTGTGTGTGTGCATGAGAGGACAGTGTATGAACAGATCTACTGTACTGATGTGTGCTGTCAAAGGAAGGCTTTTTTTCTGCTGGAATCAGCTCATCTGCATGGTCCGGTAGAGGCTTCTCCACCCACACACACATGCACTCACGCACATATGCACACATGCACACATGCATGCTCACACATACTGGGCCTCCTTTTGCCACAGGGATAAAGACACACCAATTACTATGCACCAGTTGATTTACTCAGGACTTGGAATAAAGCCTAAAGGGAAGATGAAGGTTCAGAGGGCCATGCTGTGCGGCTGGACTGGGAAAACACAGCAGTAGGAATAATTAGGAACGCAGTTGTTTCTTGCATGTGTAATGGCTTTTGAGGGAAGCTCAAGCTTAATAGCCAATTACTTGGTAACGGGCGTTAAAATCCACATAGCCGCTCTCATGGCTCCCCCACCTCTTTGTGGTCACAATCCCCTTTTACATCGTGGTGAATGGACACAGATGTAAAGACACAAGTAAATTAATTTTCCCTTGTCGGTTCCCGTGCCGGTGCCTACATCAATATGTAAATTCCTATGGTGATGCATTATCTGCTACATGAGCAAAACGCCAGCTTTCCAGGAATGAAGCTATCAATTCATATATGTGTGGTTTGACTGGGTTTCCTGATATCTATGTAGCCGTTCAGCAAACACAACTCTGCTTAAAATTTCAATTTATCATTACAATATTTTTCCATCAGGAAACACAATTTTCACTGTGCAAATGTAAATAAAAAACATGATTCCGACCCTGTTTTATTTAAATGGTTTCATGCGGTGTGTTAGCCTGGTGTCGAATTGGGGTTGGAGGAAAATTTTTTTTAATTTTTAAAAAAAATGTGGGGAAGAAAAAAATCAAAAATGTTATATATGTTTTTTTGTCGTTAGTACATTTTCATGTAATGCAGTCTAATACAATAGGAGAGGGGATTCTGTACATATTTTCATTGATTTAACTAAATTGATAAATATGTGCATCCAATTTACTGTTGACTTGATAGATACTACTTTTGGGACTGTCTGAATAACATATTGACTGGCAACCTACTTAGGCGTGCACTGGAATCCCTGCAGGTGTTGGGAAAATGTATTCTGTTTTAATAATTGCCATGTGGAAAGTAAATTCATTTATTCCTGCTCTGGGAGCTTCTTGTGGTCCCTGGTGTTTTCTAAGTGTGGTCACACTTCAGGGTTTTTTTCCAATACAAATGCGCTGTATGCAATGTCAAGTCCTCGGTCTCCAGTTGCCAAAGTTGTGATCAATTATTCAATTGGGTATCAAGGAATTGCACAATAGCACAGAATTAAAAAAAAACAACAACCAAAAAAACATATCAGTCATATGTTCTTCATTACCTCCAGTAAACCTTGAACATACTCACTTGCGTTTGTTTGATTTTCTGACTTGTGATGTCTTTATAGACCCTCTAAGTGGCCACCATATAAGGAATCCAGTCTTCCAGTGGATTGATTTTCTATCCAGGGTCAACCATGCGTAAAACCCTCACTTCACCAGGACAAAGCAAGCAATTAATTGGCCATTGATTCTCACTTTGACCCCCGAAGATTTGCAAAGTAATGAAAAAGCAGATGGGCTTTGTTAAAAAAAAAAAAAAAAAAAAAAGGTTGATGGCTCTTGTATCTTCATTAACACAGCATGGTATTCTTTTGACGCAGAGATACATTATATTGAGTCAATGATGCCAGAGGTCGACATACATGGCAACACACACACAAATGCATCATTGCACACCTGTCTACACAACAGCTGGAATAAATTGAAATACTACTATATGTGTAAATTTGAACACATCACTTCTAAGATATCTATATGTCACACCTGGTCGGGTTGCTGCACGCGTGTGGAAATACAAGTAGCTTGGATTTGCTAAGTTCTAATGGTCTAAAAGAAGAGTCACTGTTTTGCTACATCCTCAAACTTGAGCTGAAACGAAACAGTGATCTACTGTCAGTCAGTGACTAAGTGCATTGGGTAGTAGAACCAGTATGAATATATGTTGTCAGTTAGGGTCAGATTACAGTTACGGGGTTGTGCCCACATGTAGATTAACAATCCTGGCAACTTCGACATTACAAAATTCTTTTCACAGAATTGGAGACAAATAATTAAGCAAGGAAATCCATATATCCTGCATCCAGAAAATATTTAGTTTATTTAAATATCCAATTAATTTAAATATCAATGAAAAACAGACTTGAACATGACATAAAACAAAAATGAAACATATTGAAAAAGTGACAGCATAACATTAAAACCTGATGTTTATTCAATCATTATCATCACTCTTGATTATTTTATGGAAAACTATCCCTCATTCGACTCATCCTGAGTGTCATGGCATGAGGTGCAAAAGGATTTCTCACCCTGTTAGAGCTCATATGGGCTAATAAAACTCTCTCAGCGTACAGCTGCTGTATCAAACTCAGTTAATGAGAAGAAAGCTGTTCTTTTGCCATCTGAGCCAAACTGGGAACAGATGCTAATTTCACCAAAGTGGCAGTACATGTCGCCAAATAACATTTTCTCAAACATTAAAAAACTTTATCCTTCACACTCAGAAAATTTGGATCCGACTCCAGTGTGTGCAGCCGTGCATACGATGGCAGCTTATCGTCTTACTGGTTTTCAAGCATCTAAGACAAGTTATTTTCAAGGCACTAAACAGCTTCAGGAAAATCCCTAACGGTACCTATCTAACCAGTGGAGTCAGGAGCCTTTGTTTTTGTCATGGAAGTCAGAGCGGTGTATCATAACACACAGGTGATGAGGGCGTGGATGTTTCCAAGCGTGCAGGACCAACAGTGTCGTTAAGACATTTACTGTTATTTACTGTAACCTTCAGGCACAGACAACAACTGGCTTCAGACTGAAAGGCTTTAGGATTATATGTGGCACCCTCTGTGGTGAGATGCATTATCTGACACCTACTGACACCTACTGTGCATCTAAATCTGAAGGTTTGAGTCCACTGTGTTATTCACATTTAGCCCATGTTACATTAAAGTAGTACTGAGTCATTCTGAATGTGCAGCTGCAGAAAAGATCTCGTCTTGCTTGTGTGGACGCTCAAATCGGCTGCGGTATCAGCTTCTCTGTCTAGTTTCAAAAAGAACTATTGAGCATTCACACTATGGTAAGTGCATTGATTTCTCAGTGGAGCCGATGGTGCAGCCTCTCTGTGTGTCAATAAGTGTTCAACATGCATGTCTACAGCATTCAGTCCTGTTTTAGTTATCAATGATAGAATGTAAAGCCTGAAGATGATTTTTAACCGGGTTGAAACTTGGATTTAACTTTAATTAATCTGTTAAATTGTCGCATGTATCGACTAACTTACATGACAGAATGCATAACTGACATAAACATCAATATGTGCCTGTGAGTTGTACCACATGAATTATTAAATAATTTCCAGTGCGTCTGAATGCTTGTACAAATAGAGGAGGGGGAAAGCAGAGAGCTGTCGTTTTTTGCGGGCACCGCAATCATCATCATTAATCTAAAAACGAAAACAAACAAACAGAAGAAACCGCAGCCTTCGCTCAGAATATTAAAAACAGTGAGGTTTGGGTTACGGTGCCAACACCACAGCTTGGCACTATCATATACTGCAGTGTTGCTCTAAAACATAAATTAAAAATCAACTTTGTCTCTGGTCATTCAGCGCGGACATTGTCATGCTGCACCTGCTTCAGGCAAAAGCGCTGGATGAGAGTCTGTATGTGAAGGTTAATGGCCTCATTTGCAAAATGGAAACTGAGCCATTTCTGTTTGCTGGGTCTATTTTTTTGTTTAGTTTTCAGTTGAGCAATTTATCTTCTAAATGGACAATGTCTGGATCTCACTCATGCTGTCTGGTCCGGTTTCAGAGTCGCTTAATTTAAATAAATGTGAGTCTGTTTTTGTGCACCTTACTAAACAGATGCAGCCCTCCATCCGCAGTCTGCTGAAATACAGCCTCATAAAGTCTGTGTGTTTCAGCTGGTGTCTGTAAGACCTGATCAACTGGGCTTTGCTGTCAGAAAGTAATTTTATTCCTTGTTCCACCCGGAAGGAGTGATATTAAATAAAGCTTCATGAGAACAATAATAACACCACTTGTTGTATTATATTTCTTCTTTGCCTTTATCAAGGCAGCCAGGTGTTGCTGGGGAGCCATATCATCCGAGGCAATAACTGGAGAACTAAATATGCAATGAATATAACCGCTCTCTGACTTTCAGTACGGCTCTTACTGGGTTATTTTCTAAGCATTTCCACTTCAGGATTTTCCCTCTACAGGAATGGACTGATCTTTGGATGTAAACGTGAGCTTTCATTATGTATTTCTGTGTTCTTTTTCTACCATTTAACTCACTGTTAATTACATTATGTGCTGCTCATAATCCACAATCAAAGTTATGTTCTTCTCACCTTTTCACCTGATAATGATCTACATGAATCTACAGCCATGTCTTCAGCTAAATCCTGAAGTCAGCATGTTAAAATACTCACACTGACAATCCTAACCTGATGTAGTATAATATTTAACATGCTCACGGTTTTTGTATAGCTTGCTCCTATATGTCAGTTAACACTAAACACAATCTATAGGCTATTGCTGAGGCTAATGAGAACATATTTTTGAGATCAATTGTTGGATAAACTGGAATTTTCAGCTGATCATTGGGCTTGATGAAAGTCGTGACATCACCAAAGTGATCACAAATCATCCTGACAGGGGCATTAATGTCTCTACCTAATTGCTTGGCAATCCATCCAACAGTTGTTGAGACATTTCACTCGAAACAACAAATGTTAAGCTGTTTTTGGTGCTAGAGGAAAAGTCAGTCGATCTCCAAAGTCACGGAGGATACATCCTCTGGGAATCATGAGTGTCTGAACACATTTTCATGGCATCATCATTTCTGATCCCCTGATTTTATCTGTAGTGCCAACTGCATTTTAACATTTTTGGCTTTTAGTAAAATAGCTTTTCCTTAGGATTTGTCCTCTGGGAATTATGAATGTCTATACAAAATCCCCTTGGCAGTGCCTCCAGTATTTTCTGAAATATTTCAGTCTAAACCACAGGTCGATCAACAGATCTACATGAAATCCTGAAAGACATGCAGCAAGTGTCTCTGATTGAATGTCTGGGCTTTACTCTGACTTCTTAGAAACTCTCAATAACATCGTCTGCAAGGCTGAATAGCACCCCTGACAGAGTCCAATACTACTTAATGTATCTCCTACTAATCCATCCTCTCAGGTAAATTGTGAAATATCTCGGTGTGCTATTAGTCAATAAATGAAAAATGGGGAAAAAAAGCTGAATTTCTTAGATCCTCCATTTAGTTCAATAAATGTCCAGTAAGAAATATGTCCACTTTATTCCCCTGTCTTCCTTCTTCTCCCTCCCTCACTGCAAAGCCCTGTTCATATCGCCATGTTTACTGCATGTTGACATGGAAAATATTTTAGGGTGAAATAGCAATGATTCATATATACACACACTCTCACTGTGCTCTGTGTTTGTCTTTAAACTTCACTTTTCCCCAAATCGTGTATATAAGCCATGTTTAGGAAAGACAGATCACTCACTGCCTTATTCTCTGGAGTCCGGAGACACTGGGATCAGCTATTTTACAAAGACAGAGCTGCAGCGCTTTTATATTTTTTCATGGAGAACTTGAATTGGATTTGGGAAAATCAGGATTATTTCTATGGACTAAGATCGGACCTTGGTGATGGCAACTTGGCAGGTGTCTGAGTATTTAAGCAAGAGTTGTTCAGTAATGTTATTAAGATTTTTTTTTCAATAGCAGAACTGTCATGTTGAAAACTTTTGAATTTCAAAGTAAGAGCATTACAGGTGTGCCAAATGTCTGCCAACAGCACTTGGATAAAAGCTGTGCTGTGAGAAATCAAATGAATTCTGGGTTTTTCCGTTGACCTCTAACGAGCGCAAAAAAAGCAAAAAGGTTGTTCGATAACTTCCAGACGAAGGGCAAGTATTTCATTGCTTTCATCACCTGTATGCGTGTGTCTGGAGTGTGTGTGGGTGTTTACACATAACAATAAGCTGGTATTACAGAGCCAGAGCACTGGGCATGACGACATGTCTCCAGGCTTGACAGTCTCTGCTGCCGTTTACTAAACAGCCTTGATAGGACTTGACTGTTTTAGTAAATACAGAAGGGGTGTGTGTGTGTGTGTGTGTGTGTGTGTGTGTGTGTGTGTGTGTGTGTTTGGGGTTGAACTGGTACCAGGACAGTTAGCTTTCCGTTCAGGTAGCAGTCATCCAAAGCGAAGTCGTGCACCTTCTCACTTTGAAAGGGAATCAAACAGATTTATTATCCGTCAGCCTTTACAAACTCTTTGAGTGAGGTGTCACATCTTCTTCTTCTTCTTCTTCTTTTTGCCACTATAATCAGGACAGTTCTTAGAAACATAAATCCTTCATGCATAACAGCTCTGGCATAATCGTTCTCTGTCTGAGTTTGTATTATAAACACCACACGTTTGTGTGACCTGCACTGCACGAACGCGTACACACACGCACGCACACACAAACAGTGTGTGTGTGGGTGCGTTCCGTTAGTTCGACAGGTGTGTGCCACGAGCCAGGCAGGTGGAGATGAGGATTTATAGATTTTAATCACTCTGTTGAGCAATAATTTTACTGCCTCAGGCAATGAAGGTCCATGGCTACAGTAACATGTGATTGATGGATGCTGTGCCGGGTATCCCTGAATCATGAAGAAACGAGTGTGTTCCAAAGTACACACACAATGTACCATTGCTTAGAAACTCAATGCACTATAAGACAATAAAGAATGCAGAAAACCAATATATATGATTCTCTGTTGAGATGAGAAAAAATGCCAGGAGGCAAAAAGTATAATAATTGCATGTTATAAAGAGTTCGACAGGTGTGTGTGATATGTGGATGAGGTAAGAGTCCAAATGAGGAATATATTCAGTAAAAAATGAAAGAAGCAGACAAGGGAAGTTCCAAAATATCAAATGTGCACTGTGTTTTCAGTTTAAGAAAAAAAACTAATTGACTTAAGGTAAGGTAAATCCCTCAGGTTTTACCGTTTCTTATCTGGAAAGCTCCATCTGGAACCACCACTCTCTCCGTCCGACCTTGTCATCCCCATCCACCGGTGTGATTAATGGCTGCGAATTTGCATCAATTTGAAACTGTCTGAATAAGACAGCAGAAGGCGATGTCTGCTGTTAATGAAGTCTCCAAGACAAAGGCCCTATAATGTTTCTGTTGGCAGATGCGCCGCAGAGCTCGCGCTGGATCGACAAGGCAGAAGGCCACCCTGCTTCTTGATGCCACGTCTTTCACCTGCCAGCTCAAAGTCTGAACAAGATGTTGAGAAAACAAAACTAACTGGCTGCATCAACTACTCAAAGTGCCAAGGCAATTTCGGGAAGGAAGTGTATCATGTTGGGACAGTGATACTTGTGATATTGACTATGCTTTTCTCTTTTGTCTTTCCTCTTCTTCCCTTATCTCCCGCGTTTTCTCCCTGTCTTTTTTTTATTTTTTAAATAGCTGCTGATCCACTCTGTAATATCTGCAAGACAAGACGATGTGTTTGCATATGGATTTGGCACTGTCATGATTTGTGAATGAATTCTGAGGTTTATGGCGCGGTATGAGGCAGGACATTTCACACAGTTAAATCAGATATACTTGGAAGTCTCATACAACTAATAACACAGGCTTTTATGAGCCATCCGAATGCAACATCATCACTTGGTTTGAGATCAGTTATGCAAATTTTGATGGGTTGACCCCTTAACCTCCAACCACTTATACACATTGTCAATTGTGCCAGGATGTTAAATTCCACTTGATCCGAGTTTGGCGTGTGTGTTCTTTCTTTCTTTCTTTCTTTCTTTCTTGCTATGTTTAGTGTAAATGACTGTCATGCTGCCTGTGTTTCAGGGTAAATAAAGGCCTCAGGGTGACACCAATCAAGGAGTTTATATTGATTTTAACATATTCACAGGACAAGTAAAATGATAAAATTCTATTAACAGTTAATCAACTGTGCTTATTAAATTAACCAATAAATAAATGGTTATTAAAATGGCTATTACTAATTGGATAGTTTGATAAATGATTATATAAAGCCTAAAATTACAGTTTAACAGGGGAATCATGGTCTAATAATGTGTCCCAAGTGAGAATATAAAATGTAATCTATGATATTATATTATTTGTATGAAGACATAAAAGAAAGATTAGATCAATAAAAGATTATTATTTCTGCAGGGCATCTGACTTATTGTACAAATTATTGTTCCACATCTGACTTTAATGTACAGTTTTGTGAACTTTATATTATATGTTTTTTCTTAAATTATTTCTATGTTTTTTATATTTCTCTCTAAGTACCATTTTATGAATGGCAGTCACAGAAAACGTAAACTATAAATTTCTTTTTGCAGCGTAAACCTATTTCTCTGTACATATGTCAATAAAATGTTAAACTTAATACATGCCTATTGCTTTGCAAAGGTTTTCAAAGTTGGAAGCATTCCCTCTTCAGGGGCCTGTTAATACTTTCAGGGGAGGCTCAGTGAATGGCAGTGAAAAAATATGACATTAGTCATTACAAAAAGAGATCATATAGACATAAAGTAGTCTTGGTAATTTTTCACACTTTCTCAGATTCTGAAACAAATAAATGCCTCAGGACAGATCTTGATGTATTTGGTGTTGTCTGAGGTTTTGTCCAACAGCAATATAAGGCTACCTTGGCTCAATTGTTGCATGCCTGTGGGATCAAATAACATAATCATTCTTCTATAGGCATTCAGGAATAGTGCAAAACTCAGCAAGTAAACTAAAAGGTGGGTGAGGGGGCTTTGTCTGAGGGGAGTCCCACAGTCTCAGACTTTGAAAACCCCTGGTCTGTAATGTTGAATAACTTTGACAATACTGATTCCTTGCTTTCAATGGAGGGTAAATACGAATCAACATGTTGTGAACTCTGTGGCGTGACTGTTTTTATGTAGCAGTTAATTCACACTTCAGCATCATTACAGCTTTTTTACAGTTGGTCCCTCTCCTGTGATAAAGCCGCTTGCATCCAGTCAGCAGTATGTGTGTAACTGGTATGACAGAGAGGGAATCCAGTGTTTAGTGTAGCGAGGAGGGACAGCATGGGAATGTGGATTTTTACCGTTTAGAAGAAGCAGTTAACTATCCATCACACAGAGATCAGGTTACGCCGACATGCTGGTTCTACACTACTGGTCATCGGTTTTCTGACAGGACTGTTTTCTGTCAGTAAGTGCTTCTCGTCTCTTCTTTCTCAAGGGGGTGGGGTATTTGAGAGAAACCATACAGCCAAGTGCTCTTGAGTAATATATATTCAGTATTCTTTAAAAAAAATAAACTGAAAAATGCATTTGTAGAACTTTTTTTTAAAACCTTTTATTCATATCAAAAACACCACATTGCATATAGCATACATTAGAATCCAGTTTGTACAATGACAGTTCAACCAACAAACAAACAATATAAATGTATAACATTACTCAACACATTGACACATTTACAAAGTACAATTACCACTTGTGTATCAGACTCCAAGACTGTAAATTCATCAGATAGTTTAGGATTATTCTCACAAAAAAACATAACAGAAAGTCTACCTTTTACCTTTTGTTGATTGTTTCAGAGAAGTGTCTGCTCACACTATGTAGATAAAGGTGTAATTTAACTACTCCTCTGAATGTGCTGTCTGAGCGTTGTGTGGCTGATACCATCAAAGAATCACAGATAGCGTGGTGTGGAACTGCCTGATGTCAGCAGATCACATCTTGGATCTGTTAATAATGAGTCAGATCTGATAGAGACTAGCTTTAGGTAGAATAAAAGCTGACTGAGGATCTGATAGTGAGGCCGACTGCGGTTTCAGGGAGTGACGGTCGTCGTCCATTGCGGCTGACTCAGCTGTTCCTGTGGGAATCAAAGCCTTTTTACTCTGCTCTCACACGCTATAGTGATCTCAACTGTCTCAGTCAGCGCAAACATACTTTGTGTGTGTGTGTGTGTATTGTCTTTCACAGCAGGACCTCTCTATAACAAAAGTGACCAGACAGGTAATAGTCCTGTCAAGAGTCTTTTCTTATTATAGTCTTATTAAACCTCTGTACCCTCGCGATGGTAGATGATTCCTGCCGAGCCAAGCGTAGGGTAGAAATGCCCACTGGACCCACTGTACTGGCTGAGGATGGGGCTAGTGTAGCCAAGAGAAGAGTGGGTGGGTGAAGAGGAGAGCACAGGGGGACCTGGCACTTGTGGTACCCACTCTGGGCCACCTGAGTTGGGGGAGTAGCTACTAAAGCTTCCAGGTTGGTTGGGTCTATGAGGCCCATCTAAAGGAAGGTTGATCTGCAGTGGCCTGCTTAACCCATCGCTTCCCACCTCACTGGCTGCGCTGGCGGTCACTCCAGACATCTCAGATAAGAAGCTGCTAAGACAAGGTGTGGGACCTGATGATGAAGGCGAGGGGATCCTGTCCGCTGTGGGGGAGATGTTAAGGGCAGGGTTGTGTTTGGGGCTGCCCCTCTCGCTGTCGACTGACTCCGGAGCCCCTGAACCGCCATCAACACCAGAGAGGGAATCAGACTTCCTCTTCCTTTTGCGGCGGAAGTTCCCGTTGTCAAACATCTTTTCACAGTTTGGGTCGAGTGTCCAGTAGTTGCCCTTGCCTGTGAGGTGAGAATGTAGAGTTGGTGAAGGTCAAATTAAATTAGAAGTTTTCACAATATGTAACAAACCAAGAAAACACTGCATCACACAAACAGCAACACAATAAAACTGTACAGAAAAAGCAGACAGAAAACACACTGATTTTCAAATTTTACCTGGATCATCCTCATCTCTTGGTACTTTTTTGAAGCAGTCGTTGAGTGACAGGTTGTGTCTGATGGAATTCTGCCAGCCTGCTTTGCTCTTGTTATAGAAAGGGAAGTTGTCAGCCACATACTGGTAAATCTGACTCAAGGTCAGTCTCCTGTCTGGTGCTCCGTGGATGGCCATGGCAATGAGAGCGGAATAGGAGTAAGGCGGTCTGACCAGCTTCATCAGGTCTTCTTGGGAGGGGAGAGAGAACCAGCTCAGCTCCCCTCCTGGTCCTCCAGCTCCAGCAGGACCCAGGTAAGGCCTCTGCATGCCGTAGTGCTGAGGGACAAAGGGAGGGCCCGGGTTGCCAGGTGGGCCGGTGGTAGCCAGGTAAGGCGGCGTGTTGATGCCAGATCCGTTGAACCAGAGGTAAGGGTTCGGGGAGGAGGTGGTGTAGTCGCTCAGGTCGTAGGAGGTTGGCGTGGTGCGCTGAGGACTCGGCAGTGATGGTGGAGGGTAGTAACAGTCGCTGTACATGCTGAGCTCAGGGGGCTCCTGGCCGAGGCTGGGGAACTGCGGGCCACACCGAGGAGGAGACTGGCCCTGGGTCTCAAATGAAGACATGTCAAATTTCTTCTCTACTCTCGAAGTCTCTTCTCAACCTGTTGCCTTTAGTTGTCCTTCTTTTATATGCCAAACTGTCTTTGTCCACTCCTGAAAGTCCTCTCCTTGTTCAGACCTCTGCAGGTATTTGAAGGTGAGCTGATCTGAATGATCCCAAGTTGTAAGCGACTCTCCTCCACCCCCTTTCTTGTCTGTTTGCCCTTGTCATTTGTGACACCTGCTTTATCTGTTTCCCTGGAAACGCCCCCTGTCTCATTTGATTGGTTGTTTTCACAGGTGAGTCGTCTGTTCATGCTCTCTCTGTTTTTTTTTCCTGCTGTCAGCTACTTCAGTTCCTCCAGGGGTTTTTGCTCACCCTCAATTAAATAATTTTCCACTCAAGTCGTTATTCCAACATTAATGGAGTTCAGTCATCTGCAATTTTTTGATAATTACGATATAAATTTAAAAAGACTGGAATAATACTGTTTGACCTATGTAGATAATACATTTTTTTCTATTTTTTTTTCTCTTCTTCTTGCTACTCCTATCATGGACAGCTTAGTTGGTGTGAAGACAAATAACCTCCTACTGTAATGAGAGTGTGAACACTGAGTGTAATATTTAGTTACTTCATTATGTAACATTTAATGGTACTTAATATTTAATAGTATTGCTTAGAACTTAATATTTCATTATAATAAATATTATCTGTGAAACCTGGGCCACACTTACAATCATAGGTTATAGATAAAAGTGGTCATTACGATAAACAAACAATATTGTAATGTCTTCTTTAAGCCAAGTTTAACTCTAGAAATATATTAGTAATAAATGCAGTCCTACTTACTATATTAGTTAGAACAATAGGCCAGTAACAGCATGGCAGAGACAGTAGTCTATATAGTTTAATAATGTAGGGATTATATATATATATACATTTATACATAAACAAAACTACAATATAGTTTACATATAATATAGTTTAATTTTGAATAACATACATGCTAATGTCATCTTCTAAACGTAAGTTTACTTACAGCAGTATAGTTTTAATAAGATAGAAATAAAATATACATATAATAAAAATATAATGTAGCTTAATTTGGATATAGTCTTTTGATATTATTTAATTATTTAAATTCAAGTTTTTATTAATGACTCAATTGAAATATTTTTATTAACACTGTTCTAAATTCTTGCCTCTAGACAGTAGTAGGATATTATTTAATGATTTTATAAAATAATGCTGTTGAGTGAAAATCAGGTGAAAATGAGCCTGAAAAAATAAAATTGTCGGGGTTACGTCATCATTTCTTAAACTGAGGCTGCGCACTATTTTCCCTTTCAAACTAACGTTCTGAAGTCAAGCTTTCTACAGTAAGTTTAGCATATTTTTAATTGGATAAAACCTGTTAACTCCGTAAACTGCTGGTTATGATTACAGCTAGTGTTAGTAGATGCTGTTGTTCCTCTTGACAGAAGACAGTCAGTGAGAATTTTTTTTTATTGACAGAAAACAACCGTGCTAGCTTTTCAAGAACGCGTCTCAAGCTAACGTTAACTAGCTAACGTTCGTCTTTGCTGGCGCAGGTTAGCTAGTTGGCTTTCGCTGAAGTTAGCTTTATTTCTACGATGGTTTGTATTTGATTTTAGATGGCTGATATTTCTCCGCTTCCCGAGTCTTCAAACAGCAGCGACGACGTAATTGAGCTGAACAAGGATTTGGAGCGAATTATTGAAAACGTTGAAAATATATCAGGTGTGTTTCTCTTCATCTTATTGCATCGTAGACAGGTTTTATTATATGTTAAAGTATGTGTGGACAGTTGCATGCTACCCAGCTGCAGGCTCACCCTCCTGTGTTGTGTCCACCTGTAGTGCAGCTGACCTGGATGGCCTACGATATGGTGGCGCTGCGGACCAGTCCCGAGCTGGAAGCCTCCATGCTGAAGCTGGAAGAAGCTTATCACAGATGCACAGCTGCTGTCTGTGGAGACCTTACAAAAGGAACCAGAGAATGTCCTGATCCTGCTGCCACAACACCGGCACAGACATAATGTAGTTATCTGAGTTTTCATTTTCTAAGAGTTTTGCACTGAGAGTAAGGGGAAAAGATTGTTAAAGCAGTATTAATCTGTAATTGTACTGTGTTCAAGGTAGTGTCCCAATTGTTACAGCACTGTATTTGATATGGAGGAGCAGGTATTTGGACTTGTTTCTGCTCTCTTTGCATTAAAACAGAATGTTTCATTCAGTAATGTACAGCTCTTTGATGGTTGGCATGTCCAGCAACTTTGTTGTTTGTGCTGCACATACTGAAGTGTCTGTGTAGCTTGTTAAATCGAATAATAAAAATCTTAAAATGAGAATGTGTTCTGTTGTTTTTTATAGCCATAAACTTAAATGTCTGGCACCTAATTTTTAATGCATAAAAGTCATCTTATGTTAACTTGTGGTTGAAATGTAGCAGCAGCATTCATAATTCCATTTCAATTTTGTTAGACTTTGTGTATGCAATATAATTACAATTGATGTACATCCTTTTATGTAATTAGTTTCCAGATGGAAAAGACAGACAAGGCCACAGAACAAACTGCCTCTGCGACTGCCTGCAATGATCTGGAAAACATACTGAAAGGGCTGGACTCCTTGTCTGCCTGCATGGATCAGTTGGCATGTATGTATGACTGTTAATCCCCATCCACTTCCATCACACCTCTTAAAATGTCAGCAGGCATCAATTATACCAGTAAGATGACCTTGGTGATCGATTTGCAAATATGCAAAGCATGTGATGTAACTGTTGGAATACATCTGAAATGTGATAGCCAAAAGTGGATTATTGTGCACCAACCGCTGAGCAACTTAGCCTTGCTTGTAGATGTCAGTGGTGCAGAGTTACATGATTCTACATGATGTCTGTCAGATCGCACTCTGCTGATGGGTAGACAGGAGTAACTGAAGAGTTTCACACACATGGTTTTCCATCGGACCATTTGATGTGAGGCATGATGTTGAAACTTCTTTTTTGCCAGAGGGGACAGTTGTAGGCAAAGAGGCAGTCAAATCTGCTCACTGTGTTGTCTTACTAGATAGTAACTATCTCCTTTGACTTTAATAGCTCAAAGGCTTGAAGCCAATATCTGTGTTTTGTTAGATGGTAATGTAACTACAAGGGCTTGTGATACTGTGACACTTGATGCTGTGTGCCTTTTTTAAGATAATGTTTTGGCATGAAATATATAAGAAAAGAAACTACCTTTTTTACCACCTGCAAATAGGAAGTTCTAAATGACATACAGTACTTAAACAGATGCCAATCAAACTGATTTCAGAGAGCTGTTTTCAGTTTCTAATTCAAAAATCTACTAAAACAACAAATCATTTTGCCAACAATTTAATTTTGTTTTTCCTCAACTGTCTCATACCTGTCCCTAAATTGTTCTTTTATTTTTCTCTAAGTAGCTCCTCTATATGCATTGTGAATTGCATTGTGGAACAATGGTGTCCATCAACAACAAAACATTTAACTTCCTGTCAGTTACACACTCAATACGATTACTGCTGTACAACAACAGTGAAAAATAGAGAAAAATGTATGTATACTATTAAGTTTATCATTAAGGTAACTTCCTGTTACCTACTATCATCCTTGCTGTAGAGCCTCATTTGTTTGGAGATATGAGTTTTGGGGATCATACATCTGTGTTGTCCTGAGGCAATTGTGAAACAAGGTATTTGTTTTCTGCCTGCAGTGAGAACACAGCTGAGGCAATGTGATCTGATCGTTTGCCTTGGCCACCCTGACAAGTCGGAGTTTCTGAAAGTCCAAGAGGCACTGAAGCAACAGCAGCCCCCCAGCATGACCTGAAACTGAGGCATGAAGAACAGAGGTAATGCTGTGTGTCTGGAAGACATACTTTAATAAAACATACAACCATGTAAAAATCGTTCTTTTTCTCTCTTTGTGTTTACTAAACTACAAGTTACCAAACAGAGGAGTTACATAACAGTGACCTTTATGATTGTGAAAATTGTGACATTTGTTCGGATGCTCTTAAAGGCTTCCGAACAAGCCACAAATTAGCATTCGGAAACACAGAGACAGACGCAAACACCCACATTAAGCTTGGTTTCGGTGCTGGTCAGAGTCCCGCAGGGTGCAGCAGGCAACTCTGGCTCTGCGCTTCAGAGCTCTGGTCTGTGGCATCAATGAGCAGCAGTGGGTTGTGTGTGTGATGGGTAATCATCTCCTTCACCCCAGGGAAACTCTACAGCACAGCAGCACACAAAAAAGATGACAGGGACCTAATGATGCAGCACAGCACAAGTCAGCATCAAACACTCCCTGAGGCGTGCCGCAAGATGTGAACTTTTCAGTTTACTTTGAGTGAACGCGCTGACTTTTTCCTCTCATTTGAACACTGCCGATAATGGTATCCCCATTTCCACTTTACCTTGGTTTTGGTGAGGCTGTTGCCGAGGCAATAGGAGTCTCCCTGATGGCGAATCTTAATGTTGTAAATCTTTCCTTGTTTCAGCAGCATCAGGGTGTAGGGGTGCTCAGTTGAGCCTTTTGAGCTGTCTCTCACCAAAAATGCTCCATCCTAAAGACACAAATGTGTACAAACCCACACATACAGAAGCTCAGTCAGTTTAACTTGATAGTGCAACTGAAATCCTGTGAAGTTTCAGCTGCATGATTGATACTTGTGTGTATGTCTACTACAGGAAGAGGATATGTGAGACTGCGAGAGCCAGCACCTGACCTTGTTCACCTCTCTGAGAGCAACCTCAGCTTGATGTCTAGTCAGCATTCCTCCATACCAGCTTGGATCCAATCCCTGGATGCACCATAATAGTAAGGACTTAGTAAAGACTAATTAAACTTCTCCTCATTTCTCAATAACAGAAATGTGTTTTGTGTAATTTTCACAACATCGCCATCTGCTGTTTCCCTTCTGAAAGTACTCAAACGTGTGTAATTGCACAGAAATGCTCATCCTTAATATAATGTGTGCTCACAGGACAATGTTATGTCTTAATTGTGATTCCTCTTTTGGTTCTTACCCCTCTTTGCGTTGAATTGTAAACCACAGAAGGTTGTGTTGGCCGAGGAGCTAGAATGGGTTTGTTTGCTCTGGGAGGGAAAAAATTAAATGGAACACCATTAAAGATACTTTAAAATTTGCTTTATCCAGAGTGAGGTTGCTAGATTTTCAAATTGTTCAGGTTCAAATACCTGTTGGACACATCTGTAGGTTTGGGGGTTCCTGGTTGAGGCATCTTTCTGATGGATGAGCGAGGACCCTTGACAATGCTGCCCTCTTGTGGACATGTGGACAATATCAAATATATATTGTGACAAGATTACAACACTTTGCTGTTGAACTGCTACCACCTCTCCAAATACTACATAATAAGCAGCACATACTTGATTTTGTAAAGTCTTTTTGGGGTGGAGCATGCTGTTCAGACTTCTTGCTCCTGTCAGTAGGCGGACTGGCTTGGCTGGCTGGTGTTAGGAATGGGAAAAAATATCTTACACAAGGTTTAGCATCATTAATAAATCAGGTGGTTGTGGAGTCATGGAATGTACAGTCACCTGGTGCTTTGAAAGGTCTCAGAAGCTGTAGGCTTATTCTTGATCGATTAGGATATGGAGGTTTTGAGGTCCCTTCAGCAGAGAATGCCTCGTGAACAGGATCTACATACATATACAAACATTTTTTCAGCACAGCCTGCAGAAAACATGACCACCAATTCTGCTTTCAAAGGATGCCAACTGAAAAACTGCAGTTACACAGATATTTTTTTTCACTTGTCACTACATTTCTTTGTGTACAGCACTGTGGTTAGGGTTGACTTCTGTTACCTCTATCGTGATTATCCTGAAGGCAAGCCACTCTTGGGTTTAGAGGTGGCTTCAATGAGTCTTCAAAGGGAGGTACGTCATACTCTTCTTCACTGCCCTCGTCACTGTCTTTTTGCTCATCTGTTAGTTGTTCAGCCAGGGGACAGATGTAGCTGTCTTCCCCTTCCTTGTCGTTTGGACCCTCGTAGTCACTATCATTGTCCTGACCAAGTGTGACACAAGTAGTAAGTGCAACTCAGACCACAGAGTAAGATTAGAATTTCCTAGAGATAAGATTTTCCTTTATTAGTCCCACAACGGGGAAATACAGTTCTGTGAACTATTATTTTTGTTTTATACAGTCAGTGTGTTATATGCTCTTACATGTGAGTAATATTGTCACATACAAAATGTTGGATGCTGTGCAGAATGACAGCAGTTTTATGAAGTGTTCTTGAGCCCATGTGGTGATCTCCCTTATACAATCATGTGTTTGGCAAAGTGGTGAACCTCTCTCCACCATTGATTATGAATGACTGAATTTTTCCTGTCATACTCAATCATGATACTATCGCCTGTTACCAAGGACCCTGTTTGCCTGAAACAAACTTGTATTTCTTTTTACTTACAAACTCATCTGAGTTCCAGTCTTCTTCCACCTGTACAAATGCTGTAGGAAAATGCACAAATAATAGTGTCAAGCTGAAAGTAACATGACTTTATAATATCATATTTAAACCCAACTGTTTTTACCTTGTTTTGGAAAGGCTTGTGACTTTGATCTGCATAAAAATAGAAGTGGCAGTTATGGAGTGTTGTTCAGTTACACATTCAGCAGAACCTGTTAAAATCTGTTGTCTTACTTAGAACCAAAGGCCCTCTTCTGCTCCCCCTTGTTGATGTCACTTTGAATCTTAGTAATTATTCTATAGAGATACAAGAACAAAACATTAGCACAATAATACCAGTATATTCAGTATTGCAGTACTGCTCTGGCGACTTGTAATTGTGGCCCAAACTATTATTAGCTGCTGCGGCCTAATGCAGATTATATGTCATGCGTACATGGCCACAATAAACCTTCATGACTTAACGGACATTAACTAATTGATTGTTTATCAGTATTTTGGTTGGAAAATTGTCATCAAAAGAATAAATATATTTACAGTCAGACTCACGAGATATAGAGGCTGGGGAACACTTGAAGGTCACGCTCAGTCATTTGCTGAATGATGTAGATTTGAATATTAATGTCAAAGAGAAAATTGATTGCTCCGAGTATTTTAGAATGAGTATGAAAGCCTGCAGAGAATTAGACAGACTTACCATGAACTGTGCTCCAGTTATGCTGCCCTTCTTCACTACTTTGTCACAGCCTGGTAACTTAAGCTGAGAAGATGTCACACACTTTTAGAGCGAGCAAATTAATTTTTAATGCATGTTTGGAGTTACGTAATTATCTGAAAATAACAAAGTAGTTCAGTCCTCACATTCAACTCTTTAGTGTTGTTAAATATATTGCATCAAACTGTGGCCAGTGTGAGACTAATATTGAAAATGCAACCTACCTGGGTAAACACTGAGGTGTTGGTTATATTACTCAAGCAATATGTTGTATATATTGTTTAATTAGTTTCATACACGTTGTACACCCAGTTAGGATAAACAGCTGTAACATGTCAGGTCTTGTTTTAACTTAACTTAACAGGAAAGAAGAAGATATAAAAAAAAACATTTAATTTAAACCTCCAGCTACCCTTTTCATACTCACCCTCCTCATGTAGTCGGCCAGACTTTGGGAATCCCATCCCATCACCTCCACTTTTGAAGGAGCGATGTTTAAGCTCATGTCTGTCTCTTTAGTCACGTCAACTGAAAAGTGAAGAGTTCAATGACAGTGGGAGCTTCTTATTCTGCAGTGAGCTCACAACACTGTTGCTCTCTCTGCCCTTTAAATTAACATACTTGTGGTTTGTCATCTGCTCTTTGTAAAAGGCCTCAGTGGACAGTTTCAGTGGCTGTAAAGGACTTGACACATGTAATATTAGAGCATGCACACGCCACAGAGTATACCTATCTCTAAACATAGAGACTGTTGATTTCCTTTCTCATACTTACTTGATATACATACACTATTGCTGGTACATAGCTACATATAGTGGTTATCATTTTTGTTTGTGCGAACTCGTGTCGGATTTTGACTGAACAACAAAATATTAATAAGAGCCTAATACAAGCCTACTGTGGATATACACTTTTAAAATGTTTTATTTAAATGCACAGATTAATGTTGCTGCTTAGAGATATTTATTTTTAGTCATATTGTGTCAGCTCCTGTATGCTTTTGATTCTAATCCACAACATTTCATTGTTGAAGGCTGTGTCAGCTCTTGTATCCCGGCCGCAGCCTGTCCTGTGTCAGGCCTCTCGGTATCTCACGCCCAGGTGAGAGAGGAGGGCAGCAGAAGAGAGAAGGCATGATCAATCACACTCAGATCCCCCTAGACCCCCAGGCATGTCTGGGTGAATACATGAGTCCTCCTGGGGGGTCCTCGTGGGAGATCAGTCCCTTCCTCTGTTTTCCTCCTCTGTCCTGATTGGGAAACATACCCCCCCATGTAAGACATGATACTGCCGCTGTGGAGGAAGCATGAAATACTGTTGCAGGATAAATAACTGACCCTTTCCCTAGAAATTACACCTCCTATAGGCCAGGGAGGGGTCATCAGCAGACACGAATGGAAGAACACATATGGTCACCTCACTTGTAGAGCACAACAAAACAACAGCGTCATGTGGAACCAATATGGAGCCATTAATGTACTCAGTGGAGGGCAGAGATAAGGGGCGGATCGGTGAGGGCTTCCAGTGGGGCGAAACCTTCATTAACACACAGCAGGACATCATGGGAAATACAGGACATCCCCAGAAGCAAACAGACAAATGGAAGGATGGGAGGGAGCGTTTTGTAGTGTTTCTCTGTGTGTGTAGTGGAACTTTCACAGCTTCTCTGTCCTTTCTCGTATGACGTTTCCTGTGCCAGAAACTCATTTTGACCTACATTTCATTTATATGGTGTTGTGTTTTGTTTGACGGAGTGTTAAAGCAGAATCAGTATTGGTCATCATGTGTACTCATATAAGGAATTTGACTCCTATTTTTCATTGCTTGCAGTGTACTAACTCAGGAATAGACATAGCAACAAAGGACAAGGACAATAATTACTGAACAAAGTCAGGACTGTAACATAGACTCGTGTGTATAAAAGACACAGTAATAAAAATATATATGCAAGTCAACTATTCTGTATATTTTTAACAACACAAATAGTGCAAACAATAAATATTGAATGAATATGTGTAAATGGAGTGGATGATTATGTTCAGTGTTTCTAATGCAGTTTGGGTATTTTACTGTTATCAGTGTCCAGCAGCTAGAATGTACAATGATAATAACAAGCAGTGTTGGCTCAAATGGAAAAAAGTCACTGGACTCCACTGATTTTAACATTAGCAGAGTTCTTAGAGAGCTGAAGTGACACCAGTGGATTTGCTGTATCATGATAATCCATGCTGTAATTTCTCACTTAATCTTTTTATGTACTGCTTCTTGTGTGTAAAGATAGTGAAACAGCCTTGTTCCCAACCCCCCTCTCTGTTAGACTGCCAGCCCCCTCTCCCCCAGGCATGGGACCCCCTTATGAAGGTAATATCCATGCCATCACTCATTTAGCTGAGACAGTGGCAGATTTATGACCTGTCCAGCTGAGAGGAGGGTTTCTGGAGATACAGGGGGTAGAGGGAAGAGGAGGACACATGAATGCCTCTTAAGACAGATAGGGCAGTGGGCGGAGACGAGGCTCCTCTCAGACCTAATTACTTGCAAATTATAAGATTAGAAATTAACTGGCATGCAAGGAAGAATGTAACTCCTCTCTCTCTCTCTCTTGCTCCTCTGGAATCCCAAAGTGGGCCACTTTGCTGAGAAACAGCAACTTGTACTATGGTGAAAATGTCATTTCCCCTCACACGCTTTGATGTATTGTGAGACATTTGCATTGCCTGTGGGATGTCACAAAGGCCAGGACAGGCTGCAGGGCCTCGGATTATCAGGCCAAATACCTATCTTTAGGTAGGAAACACTTCCCTAATTTGTCTTTCAAAGCTTCGCTGCTCTTTGAATGAAATCAATACACATTGACATCAAAGTGGATCAAGCCTGGATCAACACCTTGGTTAGGTGTGAACTGCACCATGTTATCCATGTAATCCCCTGTTAAGTGTATTCACCCTATTCTTATTCTAATGGCACCTTGTGAGCCCTGTCATACAATCCAGTCAGTCCAGAGATAGTTTTCCAGTTATTGACAAGCCAGAAGTCCTTTTTTTAACAAAAAAAACTTTTATTTTAATTCAAGAAAATACAGTATTCATAAATAGACACTCAAGTATTTATACAACGAGACATGTAAAGGAATGAAAGTGCAAACAGACATTGAACCTCTTACTTAACATTTAACACATGCATATAACATCTTGTTCACTTTGGTCCACGGTGTCTCCGTCTGAAGCCGTGGGCCTCTGCCCCCTCCTTCCTGGCGCACACATGTTTCACTATCACCTGGGAGCAGTCGTCGCACTTCACCGTGCAGCACCAGTTGAACTTGCAGTTGCAGCTGCTCACCACCTCGGTGCGCCTCTCCTCCACCCTCAGGCCGCACTCATGGCACAGCCTGCGGCAGCTGCGTCTCTCCCACGGGCTCAGACGCTCCCCGTGCTGCACGCACTCGCGGCCCTCGGTGCCGTACAGGCCCAGGCTGGTGTTCCTCCGGCAGTAGTCCGGGGAGTCCTCCAGGTAGATGAGCTCCGTCTGCGCGACACTGCCAAACGCGTCCACGATGGTTCCCCGGCTGTCGGCGCTGTTTCCGGCCCGCAGCCGTCTCTTGTCGATGTCCAGCTTCTGGGCTTGACTGTGCTTGATCTTCAGGTAGTCGCCGATCTCTCTGAAGTCTGACAGCTGTGTCCAGCAGGTCTGGACGCTGCAGCTCTCGGACATGCCGTGACATCTGCAGATGCGCTTCATTGTTGCCTTCACGGCCTGTCGGAAATCGGGGAGACTTAGTCAAACTGCTGCTAGAGACTTAAAACCGCAACGTCAGATGGATGCTTGTGGTTTGATCATGACTTACCAGGCGTCCAGCAGCGTTGTTGTGCAGGTTGACAGCAGCCCTGGAGTCTTGGCCTGTCTCCTGTGCGTCCACGTACTGTTTGGAGATCCTCTCTCCAAAATCCACATTATCACTGCAGCCCCCCCACAACCAGCCACGACCCCCTGCACACAAAATGGCATAACTTTGAATGCTTAAGGATGAAATATAAGCTTTATGTGCGAAAACATTTACGATAATATTGAGCGTAAATTATTGATTGATTGATGGGAACCTCACCAATTTTGCCGTTCTTGGACAGATCACAGCCGCAGTTGTCCAGGTCTCCTAGACTGCAGTTCCTGGTCAGAGTGTACATGACCCCCGCCGCACTGATGGCGTGGACGAAAGAAGTCTCTCTTGTGGCTGTCAGTGAGGGGAAATGCACATTATAGCACATGTGGGGCAGAGATATATGAGACACTCAATCACCTTCAAGTGACCAGTTAATATAAAATAATGACTCGTGATAATGTTCTTTCAAACCACGTGATTAGAGTTGCACGTTTGTAATTACAAAAGTCATGAATGTAACATAAATATGCAGCTTCATGCATATTTACTTGTGGACCAACATAAAGCATTTTTTAGTGTTTCCACTGAGGTGCATGAAGTCCTGTGTTATTGTCACACAAATTGTACCCTTAACACATTTTATCCACAGATGTAATTTTTCTTCAGTATTTATGCATTGCATGCAAAACTCTGTAAATTTGTGTTTACAATCTGCACCTACCTCGTCTTAGTCCTTTGAGCTGGGTTGCACTGTCGGGACAGTTCCATCTGTCCCACGCAAACTGGTGTTTGCACTCCTCAACCCCACTCTGCGCGCCCATCTGTACGCTTCGTGCATAGGTGAGATAGGCCTGCAGGAGAGGCAATGTCATTTTTGAGCTGAGTCACGGTTTGAAACTGAACCTGTCAGAGTAATCTCAGTAATTATGTATTTTTATTTACCTTGGGCCCCGTCATAAGAAAGTTACTTGCCACCCTGAGAAGAAGATAGAGAATACATAATGAGGTCAGTTTGTCTATACACATATAGAAGAGACACAGTCAAACAGTGGAGATAGTCTCTTACCAAGCATGTCCCGGATACATTTGGGATAAAAGAGGCAGGAGCCAAAATAATGAATGCACCATTTTCTTCTACACCTTTAGCCCTCAAAGAAGAGATTTTGACCCAGTGCGCTGCAACTTTCTCTTTTATTTGGATGCAGGACAAATGGAGGTCTTGTCCTTTGTCCCCGGGGTCCCGGACAGCTGATTGGTCGACGGGATCAGGAAACGCCTCTATGCGCACTTCAAAGGATGGCATTAGGAGACAGTTTATCTTCTTCCCCCAAGGCTGTATGACACCAGGACACCAATATACAAATACAGTCAGAATTCTACCTCTGAAAAATCAAACTGACTCATCCATATTATAGAAAAAATATTTATTAGGTAACAAATACATATAAAACATTTGACATCAGACTTCACAGAAGACAAATCAACAAATAAGACCAGTCCTCTCCAAAACAAATGAGCATGCCTGAAGAGTTTGGTCTTTAAAAAGCATTTGATTTTTGTATGTACAGAAATCAGTCAGATAAAGTGCATTAAAAGGCCTCAGGTGACAAGTAGGTAATAGTTCAAAATGAAAATTTTGCAACACAGAATTATGCTTATTGATGTCCATGATGATGAACTGAAAGAATGGTGGTGTCTGACTCAAAGCACCTTATGTCTATCAGTGCCGTTGCGCACGGTGCTTGCGCTTCGTCTTGTTAAGAGGTTTTCTGCCTCCTTCTTTGCGCGCACAGTAATATTTGGTAACAACTTGCGTGCATTTGTCGCACTTCACCGTGCAGCACCAGTGGAATTTGCAGTTGCAGCTGCTCACCACCTCGATGCGCTTCTCCACCACTCTGAGGCCGCACTCGTAGCACAGCCTGCGGCAGCTCTTCCTCTCCCACGGGCTCATGTTCTTGTCGCCCTTCAGACACTCCCGGCCCTCGGTGCCCTGGAACTCCAGACTCTGGTTCTTGACGCAGTAATCCGGGGAGTCCTCCAGGTAGATGAGCTCCGTCCGGGCGATGCTCCTGAAGGTGTGCGCGATGGCTCCCCTGTTGTCGGCGCTGTTGCCGGCCCTGGCAGGCTTCTTGTCCATCTCCAGCTTCTTCGCGTGCTCGTACTTTGTCTTCAGGTAGTTGCCCACCTCTCTGAAGTCGGCCAGCTGCATCCAGCAGGTTTGGATACTGCAGCTCCCACTCACCCCGTGACACTTGCAGGCTCTCCTCATGGTAGCTTTGATTGCCTGCAAAGAGAGTGACAGTGTTAGTTGGAAATTTATTTTTCAAAACTGCACAAATTTATAGCACGTGCGTAAATGGCACCGCCAAAATACACGAAAGCATCTCTTTTCTTTACTTGACTTTGGGCATCAATACATCTCTGATTTGAGAATATAAAAACTGATTAAAAATGACTTATTTCTGTCATAATAAAATCATATCTTACCAGCCTGCCTGCCTCGTTGTTGTGCAGGTTGACTGCTGCGCGCGAGTCATGGCCACCTTCGAGCGCATCCACAAACTGTTTGGAGATCTTCTCTCCAAACGCCACATTATCACTGCAGCCTCCCCAAATCCATCCTCTTCCACCTGCAGATCCAAAGATGCACGTTATTATTCTGCTCTGAGGGCAAACCCTGAATCTCATGTGATTTAGTCAAATTATAGATGGACCAATCATTGTGTAGGAACGTACCTGTCTGTCCGATTCTGGAGTCATCGCATCCGCAGTTGTCAAAGTCTCCCATGCTGCAGTTCTTGGTGAGCGTGTACATCACTCCGGCCGCGCTGATGGCATGGACGAAAGATGTCTCTCTTGTGGCTACAATAAGTGACAAACCACAATGTTACAGTTTGCAATCCAAACTGGTAAATGCGCAAAGGCTGTGCGTAATCCGTGCGTAAAAGTCAGTACTTGAAAAAGTGTAGCAATGTTGGGTGATTACAAGTTTGCTTTCAGTTTATGTTTGTTTATTCGTGTGCCTTCTTCATCAGGGCACACAATCAGCTGCAGAACTCTTTTTGCCTTCATTTATTAACTTTGCACTAATATATAGATGCGCATGTCTTACCACTTCGGAGGCCGCTGTGTGTGGACAGTTGGAGCGTGTTCTCCGGGCAGTTCCACCTCTCCCACGCGAACTGGTGTTTACACTCGTGTATCCCACTCTGTGCGCCCATTTGCACACTGCCGGCATAGGTCAGAAAAGCCTTGAGAGGGAAAGAAGGACAATGTTAGTCATTATTGAATTGAATCAACTAGAAAAAAAAACATTTAAATAATAGAAAATTAACTAATATGTTTGATTTGGATCATCGGGAGGTTTTACGCACAAGACGTGCCCAAATAGATGAAGAGAAAAAATATATTTACCTTAGGTCCAGTCATGAGGAAATTATTCACCGTCCTATAGAGAGAAAAAAAAGACACCCACGTTAATAATGCCAGGTCACTATACCACCAGAAAACACATTACACTGCAGCATTTTTAGATGAGTTCATCTAAAACTAAGCGACATACCAAGCTGATCCAAAGTGAACCTGGCAGCACATGGACAGAGCCATGACTGGGAGCAGAACCAGAGGTCCCATAGCAGCTGTAAATCCAAACACAGGCCTGTATGTCCTTATCCCAGATGTGAGTCCCGAGAGAGAAGGAGGCAACTGAAGCTGTAGCCAGACTCCAGGCTGATGATATTTATATGCTGTTGCCCCTTTGATTGACAGATGAGTCCCGCAGGTAGCGCTTCACTGTGAAAATGCGTCAACGACGACACTGATTGCTGCGTCCTACAGACAAATAGGAGCCGTCGGTGCATAAGTGCACTTCAAAGACGAGATGCAGACACTTAAACAGCCCCTCATTCATTCACCTGTCGTTCCCAGGCCCTAATCCTTATACACTTTCCTACTAAGTGATGCATATCCAGGGAATTAAATCAACATATATCACCTAATATGAGCGTTACAAATATATATACAAATAAACTATAATAACAATTGTATTATTAACAAAATCTGAATCTAATTTCAGGTTTATCAAAACGTAAGTACAGCTGAGAATATTAAAATGTGAGGATCAAATAGGGGAACATTATTATGCATAATAAGCTAGTACTTGACACATATAAGCCTCTATTATATTTCCATAGGAATATTAAAGTATTTTTATAGGGGATTTCAGGAGGCCACAAACATAACATTAATAAAGCTTTTCTTTTTGGGACTTTGGATTCAGTAAAACACAGGCTTCCTAGTTCTTAAACCCTCTTAAAGCTGGAAACATTTGGGAAATGGCACCAGTGTCCCAGTGGGAAAGACAGGGACTACAAAGCCATAAAGTCTTTCAGGAGCTGATGGCACATAGTCATGTAAATACTGCCTCACACATCGGCGACATTGGCATCGTCCTGATAAGAGGATAATAGATGTTTCCCTGAGAAACAAGCTGGTGTGAAAACAGTCTGGAATTTACAAGAGTATAAACAAATAGCAGCTTTAATGTTTTAACCCGTAAACTGTAGGAGTATAGGGTCATTTTGTTCCAGGTGGTTTGTAGACTTTTGCGCAAACCTAAAAAATAGATTAAATCCATGTGATCGTTCATTATAGAAACTTGGGATGATCCGTCACATTTAATTCTGCTGATCATCCATGATCACTGCCATCATCATGCCAGTTTCTGTCATCACTTACTCACATGCTGATCTGATGCCAGAGGAGTTAGTGATTAACATTACAGTTTTTTTTTTAATGAAATCGCTTACACTTGTCAGATCCCCTTTAAGCCACTCAAATATCCCCTGAAACAACAGGTCACTCAGCACTGCGGACAATAGATTGGAGGCAGGGCGAGGTCCTCCACACAACAGCGGAGGTGTAGGTGAGGATAATCCCCACTAATTAGATATCACCCACCTTCACCCTGCAGCATGACTGAAACCCAGAGCCCCTCAACACCTGGGAGGGAAAATAATACAGAGCGATTCAAAATCAATCTAGGAGGCTTCATAATTTGTCCTTGACCGAGGACTCGTTTAACCAATTTAATGGGTTAATAACCTGCAAACAATGGAAGTCAATGCAGCTGGGCGTGTTTTAACATGGGTGATATATGTCTCATCGAAACTTTCAACAAATCAAGTGCTGTGATAAGTGCTATTTAAAGAAATATAGCCTATTTAATTTATTATTATTAATCAATCAGAAGTCACGTGTGAAAGGTAGAATTAAATATTTATATCATTCTCATACTTAATAATATAGAGTAAACGAAAATAATAATAATAATAATAATGATGTAAAATCATCATCATCATAAACATCAACATACTACTACTACTACTACTACTACTAATAATAATAATAATAATAATAATAATAATAATGAGTACATTATTATGAATATTCCCAGCTCAACTTTTCTAGAGGAGGCACTGGGCTTAGAATAACATGAGATTAAAAATGCGCTTTAATTAAATTGTTCTAACAGACATTTCAGACACATTAGGCCGAGCAGGGAGCAGCTGATGGTTGATTTATGACCGTGTGAGGTGCGAGAAATGGAGCTTTAAAGGCTCAGGAGGTGACAGGCTTGACAGGCCGAGGAGGGGTGACAGGACTGGAGACGCCAGCTAGAGACAGAGACAACAGTCAGACTTATGGAAGACCACTGGAGCAAGCAGCTGTTATGGAATTTTTGAATGACCAATATATAAGAGGCTACTTAAAGAATGTATCTCTATTAATGGCGAAATTGTTAAGTAGAAAAATCGTGAAATAATTTGATAAATGAAAACCGAAATCATTGTTTATTTATTTATTTATTTATTTATTTAGCATTCTTTATTATTGGCGTTCGTAATTGCAATAAATGAAAATGAGTTTTATTTTAAAAACTATTCTCATTTCATAGTTATATTTTGTGCTTTCACTTACCATCATAGTATTAATGTCGCTAATGCCCGCCCCCCTCACCTTTCAGCCAATCACATTCCTCCTGCCTCTGACAGGATCAGCAACTGGCAGCTAGCAAGTTAGCTCCAGTTAGCTTCAGTAACAGAAGCACTGTCTCTGTATTAACAGAAAGGTGTATCTTAACATCATGACAGTGGCGTTAATATTCACTAAATGATGATAAGCAGGGCTGCCACTAATGATTAGTGCCATTATCTAGTAATCTGCTATGTTAACAATTAATCATTTGGTCAATGACATGTGAGAAAATTGTGAAAAATACTGGCATTTCTATTTATTTATTTATTTTTGCTTAAAAATTACACAAACCTATTCTCATTAATCTGTCCACAAAACAGCTAATCATTTTAACCTCTAATGCCCACAGGCTTGAAATGGTCGTAGGCTGGATGCCTTGTGGAGAAATGAAACAGAGAGGATGAAACAACCTATCATAAAAACGATTTAAATTTGAGTAATTCAGACATCTATCTTACAGTTTTGTAGTTCATTTTCATTATGTTTAATTGTATGTGCTATATAAAGTGTAATAGCCACCTACAATACAGAATTATTATTATTATTCAGGTATGAAAATGTGTGTTGCCAACCTTTATTCTTAAATGATTCTTTCAGTAAAGTGCTCTAAAATATTTGTGAATTGAACTTTGTCTACATCTTTAAAATCCTATGAATGTGACGTGCGCCTGTTCAAAATATATCAACATTAGGATTATGGCTTTGACTATGCACTCATACATGACGTGAGTTACATAAATCATACTGCAGTGTTTCATATACTGTAATGGCCAGTTTCAAGTAGTCTAGACACATCATTTTTATTGTGTATTTATTCTATGGCCATGCATGATCAGTGTGCACCTCAGTTTTTGTAGTCTGAAGTTAGCACATAGACATAAAGGAGACAACACTGTGCACAGATCGGACTGGTTCCACGTCTTCATATTTATTTCATAAAGAAAAGTAAAAAGTTTATTAAGAAAACATCCCACATGATTAGACTCCGATTGCTCCCATGTCTGTAGACACCCCCCTCCCCACCTCCTCCATAGCCTGGATGCCTGTCTATCTCTCTGTGCTACATCACTACACCACTCCCCAGTTTGGCAATATTGGAGACATGTTAGCTAGAGGCTAACAGTGCAAGACAGGCACCCAGACTAAAGTTTTTCCACCCGCGTGGTAAGAGAGCCCCAATGTGAGGATGCCATATACCCTTATGGCACCCCATGGAGCTCAAGAGCACCCTTATCTGAAGACAAAGTAAGAGGATTGAAATACTGTGATAATCAAAAGAAAGTGCTTTTTGCTGTGGCATCTCAGCTTCTTCTTCTGCATGTGCTCACAAGTCAAGGTGTGGCATCGCCTTTCCTCTCTTGCTCGATGGCTGGAAAAGAGGAGAAGAAGATAGTGTAGGTCAGCAGGCTTGTGTTTAGTGAATACGTGAGAGGTTTGCTGTATTTCAATAATGTGCTGATGCTGCAGCAATTTGTTTTTTTTATGCTGCTCCGCTTGCTGAGCGTGTAGTCTTTTGACAGCATTGGAGGTGATGAGTAGCTACTGACAGGAAAATTGTTGCAGGGGGATCAAGGCTTCAATGCAGAGACACACACATGAGACATGAGGGACACTCACTCTCTTTGGTGGGCAGAGGGTTTTTTTCTTTTGTCTCTGTCTTCTTCAGCTTTGTCTTGTCGAAGCGGGCGATCTCAGTCATGTCAGGCTTGTCAGACATTTTGGCTGTGAAAGATGGAGTAAAAAAAGACACCTGAGCACATGGGTTTGACCTTTCCTGTCAGCCATCAAACTGATAATGCAGCATAACATGCTAGATCTTTTCAACCTATAGTGTATAAGACATATTCTATAGCACAAGAGCAATGTTTGGCATCACAGGAGCTGTCAAAAATCCTAATGGCTTTGTCTGACATTTCAAGGAACTGACTGCACATGAAGGGAGTGGCTACCACATGTGCAGCTCAGACACGTCCACATGCATGCCTGTGACTGGTGGCTGCCTCCCACACATGCTCTGTCTTGGTATTCTCCTCTTCCAAATGCCTATGTAGCTAGCATGTGCCTATTTTTACCCAGCTGTCTGTCCTTTCCTTTGTCTCTTCTTTTCCCTCTCTGAGGCTGAGGTCTTTGTTCTCTCCCTCCGCATCCTCTCTCTCTCTCTTTCTCTCTCTCTCTCTCTCTGCATCCACCCCTGCAGCCTCGTGGATCTCGGCTCCACAGGCTCCACTGCAGTCATATTCCTGACCTAGCCTCAGGTCTGACTAATCTGTCTTGCACGGTCTGGCCCAGTCACGCCTGTTTGAAGCACTGCTCTGTCAGGGACTGCTGTGGAAATGTGACAAGCCCACCAGCCTGCAGCCAGTCATTTGCAAACCAAGCTGCTGTAAAATTATCCTCAGTGGTCTGAATTTGAATGGGGCCTAATAGAAACGGGTTGACATAGAAATAGACATGCAGGGCACGTGGCCAGAATTTTAAATATTTTCTTTCTTTCTTGAAGGCACACTAAATCAGTTGCCTCCAGGAGCAAATGCTGTCTGTACCCGACCCTGTCATGTCTAGATATAAACAGCAGCAGTCAAAATCTCACCTTTTCCCAATCCATTAGTAAACCTAATTATTCAAACATCAGCTCTATTGTTCACTTATCATCACTATCGTCAACCTCAGCATCCTTCTTTCACATCATTTCACAGCTGCCATCAGCAGTCAGCTTCTCCTCATCCAGCCACACCCCAATCCTTTGTTTGACTCTAGTAAAACAGCACCAGAGAGAGACACACACCGACACAGAGACAGAAAGAACACGCACTGAAGGACAGACGATTCGTTCTTACCGGTGTTCCACACAGCAAGTGGGCTAAAATCCACCGGCGGAGAGAGTATAGAGGGATAGAGGCACAGAGATGGAGAAGGGAGAGCGATGCGGAAGCTGAGTGAATCTGCCGGTGTGTGCACGCCTGCCTGCATCCAGGGTGTGGGTATAAGAGGGAGGGAGGGGGGAGAGAGAGAGAGAGAGAGAGAGAGAGTGACTGAGAGCTTGGTCAGCCTTCCTCCCTGTCATCAATATTAATGTTCCTGAGGGAAAAGACTAGGGGAAACCAACCACTGATAGGAAACAGCTGTGCTATTAAGCTCATCTGTGATTGATTATGATAAATTATTAAGGTAATACATTGTGTGTTATAGATTGTATTATACAGAATTTTGCTGAGTAGGTCGGGGACAGACTGCATGAGATGGTGGATTTTCTCTACCTCTGTAACTAATCTTAATGGTCTATATGAAAATGTATATGTGCTAGAATTTCATCCCCTTAGCTCTATAATATCCTTTACATGCTGAGAATGTGTCAGCATTTTGACTATTTGAAATTGTGCTAAGTCATGCAATGACTTGTTTATTTTTGTACTGTAGGGACAAATTTTCACTGACTTATTTTGTATGTAATGTTTATTTTTAGGCCGACATATATATGACATGTGCCAGTGCTACATACCATAACATTTATAGCCTGAGCTAGTTTGTAATACATATCCTTAGATGGGCCTTTTATACAAATACACAGAGACAGAAACAGCGCAACCACACAAAAAAGGGTATTCAAAAAGTGACCCATAATGAATAAAATCACAATGGAACTCAATGGCTAATCATAATAGTCTATGGAAATGTGTATGTACTGTTACTGTTCTTCTACTAATCACGATTACATGCTGAGATAGTGTCAACATTAGGTTTATTTCCAGAATTGAATTGAGTATATGAAACCATAATTATATATTGAATGTTTATTTTTATGGGAACAAGTATATATCATGGGTCATTGCCACATACCACAGCATTTATAGCCCCAGCTAGTTTGCAATGCCCATCCTTAAAAGGGCCTTTATACAAATACACAAAACCAGACATGAAAATACAGCACAAAACACACACAATTATACAATAAAATGACCATAACAGTCATAACAATATTATACACAACTGCATGACTGATCCCACACTGTTACATTTGCTCTAATCAATCATTGAAGTCATTTTTCAAAGTCGTGTTGCTGTTTTTCTTAGTTCTCCATCATAGTAAACTGTATATCTTTAAATTTCACTTTGGTGATCAGATAACTTTGAAGATGTCACATTGGGACACTTTTTTCACTACTCTCTGAAACCTTGTAGACTAAATAATTATTGAATCAAGAAAACCATCAGATTTAAATGATAATGAAAATAATGATGTTGTAGCCCTACACATAATCATACAGTATATTTCTTATGTACATTGTCATTAGCCTTTTTCACTACCATATTATGACTTATTTTCCAACAGTTTTCAGCTGGTCATGGTGTGCATCAGGCCTGTTATTTAAATGTCTGTGTGCGTGGGTGGGGGAAAAAAGTCACATCCTTTATTTGGCGACTGATCAAGCAGCTCTTGATTATATCAGGCTCTAATAAAGCCGTGATGTGTCGAGCTCATGATCCAGTGCTGACATCATGAAACCTACTGGTGTTTCCTCTTTAATCTTCCCAGAGGTACAGTTACAGCCTGCTGAGCAGGCGGTGAGGATGTTTATCTTTGAATGCACAGCTCATCTCAGAATAGCAAAAGTGATGATGAGTCAATGTGACCTCAGCCCTTGAAATGATACAGTGAGCCAAGCAGGGCTGTGCTTTAGGTTCTGGTAAGCACTGTGTTAATGTGTGACATCATATTACTGGATGACTTAGGCTTTTACTGCCTTCCAGTGAGGTCATTAATAGTGCTCTTTAAGTAGGCTGTAGCACCACCTGCTGGCTGAAGTCTGGAAGTGCTTCGTTTAAGAGCCACTGCGCATGTGGACTTCAAACATCTAAACAAAATGAGTGATAAAATGCAGCCTTGTTACACTTTCACTTGACATGAGGATTGCTGAACACAATACTTAGTGATCTAGACTAACCTATGTGATGACACTATGGAGCTAATTATATTTCAGTGCTCTTCAAATCACTCACTGATTCAGCCTTTCAGTCTCATGTTTCTATTGAGTTGTTTGTTTCTTTGTGATATTTTGTTGTGTGTGTGTGTGTGTGGAGATCTTTGACCTTCTCTAAATTTGCCCGGGCCCTCCTATTAACCTTTCTGTTTGAAATGTTATCATATTTGAAGCTCGGAGACAAGATGCACGCAGACAAAGGTCAGACTCAGCAGCCAAATGACCTGTCAGAACAGTCGGACAGACCTCTGTTTGTTGGTGGATGGTATTAGAGCAGTAAACCTTTTCTGGGATCAAGTCTGTCTCCAAGGTGATTGTCAATGTTTAGATGAATGACGAACATACACAGGTTGTGTATAGTAAGAGCCAGAAGATGGCGGCATCTTGCATTTTAAAAAGTTTCTATAGATAGATCAATAGATTGATAGATCGATTACATCTCATTCAACTTTATGTATAATTATGCACACATTTGGTGTAAACACAGGATGGCGGCACAGGACTATTTAAGTTTTTCAAGTCACTGGGCTTGACTCAGATGAACAGTCTATAAGGAACCACCAGGGTGCACTCATCCCACAGCACACCCAGCACAACAGCTTGTAACAGCTTGAGTCCTAATGTTACTAATGTGATTAAAATAACACTCTTCACACTTCTCCCAAAGACACTTTCTTCCATACTTGCGTGTTAATGGCGAAGCAGAGTTGGAAGCCGGGTAGCTCAGTGCTTTAGCATGACACTAAGAGACAACAGGAGATGATTCAAATGAGTGGAAAAACAGGGGTTCCAGGAATTATTGTCAATTCAGCAGTGAAGCTTCAAGTCAAGTGTCATGTACTGGCATGAACTTGCATGATTTGTTTCGATGTTCGGTTGTTTAAAGGAGACCTTTTAGCTGTTGGCTGTATTGGTGTGTGTTAATTTTAGGTAACAGGTCAGTGAAGATAGACTTTATTCCTCAATATAAGATAAGATAAACCTTTATTCGTCCCACAGTGGGGAAATTCACAAATATTCACAATATAAAGTTAACATCAGGTTTATGCAGTGAGAGACAACAGACTGTATCATCTGAATTTACTGCCTTTTTAGCTTTTATTATTCATTTTTTTTACTCAACAACCACTGGATGGATTGCCATAAAATCTTTTATTTAATATTTATTGTGCCCAGAGAATGAATCAAAAGATAAGATAAGATATTCACTGACTTTTCCTCTGGTGACACCATGAGGTTTTTTTTTTAGTATTTTGTAATAATGCCCAACATCTATTAGTTGGATTACCTTTGAAATTTGGGTCTGAGAAATTTTTACCCCCTTAAGATGAATTGAAATAACCTTGGTGATTCCTGAACCTTTTCTCCCGGCAGTCAAAATGTAGTTTTCTTCAAGTAACTTGGTTTATGACTAAATATTTGTTGCAAAGACATTTTTTTATCAGCTTCATGATAACATGCTTATCTATGATAATGAACATTGTAAACCTGATATCTGCTAAGGTACAGCGTCTTCGCATTGTCATTGTGAGATATTAGGATGCTGACATAAGCAATTCACTAAAGCAGCACCGTGCTTCAGTACGACCTCACAGAACTACTAGCATGACTGCAGATTATTAGTCTTGCTTCATTACAGTTAACAATCCACTCTCTTCGTTCTACCATCTTTCAAGCTTGTTGTTGTTCTTATGGTCTAGTTCATGTGTTAGCCAGCTGCAGCTGCGCTCCATGAAGCTTGGGTAAAGTCGTGTCTGCACTCTAAGACACATTAAGTGTGAAGAGGAACAGACACGACACTCGCACGCACACATATGCACACTTACACCCAAGTTAAGTTATTTTTCATCATCCAAGTTGATGGAGGATGATTTTAAACGTTGTCAATGAATGAAGTGTAATTACCAACCAAATTAAATCCTGCCAGGCACGTTTATCAGCCTTAAACCAACAGAATGAAAGAACTCAGATATGCACAGGCAAAAATAATCTTTTTACTTTGTCATTCATTGTGAGAGTGCTGAGTTATCTCTCAAACGAATCTGATTACTCCGTGTTCATAGGAGAATTAGGTGTTTCAACAAAATGGAGCTTTTGTGCAGACGCACCAGAATGGAGTGTGTTTCTGTGGAGTTGTGGGATGTGCAGGATGGATTAGGACAGTGCAGGATCAGTAAGGCCAGATAAACGCCGTGCCTTAGCTCATGATCTCCACGACTAATGATGCAGCGTTTGATTGGTGCCCTGTGCTCCATCACCCGGCCAATGAGCTGAGAGTATCTCGGTGTGGAGGAGTTATCTCACCTAGCCAGCTGGAGGACAGTGACAGAGATGAAAAGAGAAGAAGGGACACAGCGGAGAGAGGAAGGAGAAGAGATGGAGGACAGAGATGAGGGATGAGGAACCAAGAGAGGGGAAGAGATAGATGGAAGATTGGAGCACTGCTATAAACACAACACACGTTTGTAATGCACCTTATCAGGTATCGGAGAGCAATGGCGATCTCTGAATTTGATGCCCATCGTGGTCGGTGTGTTGCTGGTGTGCCCGTCGCATAATTCTTCCTGAAACATCTATACTTTTAGGGTGAGCTTAAGCTTTGTCTGTAAACCTTTGTCTGTAAAGCTTAACACATCAAAGTAAATATCCTCCATGCATCTTCTTCTCTCTTTCAGCATCCCTCTCTCATCTCCTCCTCAAGTGATTCCTCTACTTTCTCTCAGGGATAAATGCAATACATTAAGCATGCACACAACTGAAGGCTTGGATGGATTAAGCAAATGATAAATCCTTTAAATCCATGCATCAGTAAATTAAATGAAGAAATGAGTGACAACACAAAGAAATGCACTCATTTGTAAAAACATAAAGCAAGAAGACTTTTGAAAGAATGATCTCTTGCCTTAAGGAAGACAAAATGAAGTGTATGACAAAGTTGTTAATCATTGGTAGTTTAAATAACAATTAGTAACTAAATGTTGTTGCAATAATGCAGCTTCATACCCCTTAGATGGATTCCGTACTTATATATCAGCTGAGCAGAGTCTTGAAAATAGATGGAACAGTTTACCAGGTGAGTTGAAAGAACAAATTTTACTTGAAAAGGCTCCTGAATTCAAGGTCCAGTGTGAACAATGTTAAAGAATAATGCGTCCAATAGTCCAAGTTCATTAATATTTAGTTCAGACAGCTGTGAGAAGTTAACACAATGCACCTGCAGAGAATACTAACGACATTATTATACAAAAACAGTTCAGCATTTCCTTACAAGAAAAAAATTATAAACCTGCAAAGAATGGCATTAACACACTAAACACCAGGTTAAAACAACAACAATAATGATCACAGGTATATAGTCTGATAAATCAAGACTATTCTTTTACTGGGTTGTTCTATTGTATAAGAGGCTGCTGATACTTCTATTAGATCAAAGTTTGTAAAACTGGTTATCAAATCAGTTTCTGCTTGAGCTTCACCTAACAATCAGTTTCATTTCTGATTAATCCAGTTGTTTTCTCAATTACTTGCTTGGTCTATAAAATGTCAGTAAATAGTGAAAAATGCAGATCACAATTTCCTAAAGTGCAATATGACGACTACAAATGTCTTGTTTTGTCCCATCGACAATCGGAAACCTAAAGATATGTAGAGGCAAGCAGCAAATCTTCACAATTAAGAAGCTGAAACAAGGTCATGTCTGGCTCTTCTCATCTCTTGAATGCTTAATCGATTATCAATATAGCTGTCAGTTACTTTTCTGTTGATGAACCAACTGATGAATTGATTAATCCTTTCAACTCTGTTTCCTTTGCTGTGTTTTTGTGTCTCAGTTTTCAGTCTCCTGTGTTGCATTTTCCTCCTGTTTTCCTCCTTTCTTAGATTTTTGTGTCCGTCTGCACACTGTATGGACAGATAGTAGTTGCTTGGTGTATTTGATTGAGCTTTGCTGTTGATCTCAGTGAAAAGATGTTCTGCCAGTTTGTACTCAAGGTTCAGCACCAGAAAAGAGTTTTGTTTGCTTTGAATCTGCTTTTGATTCTCCACATAAGCATCTTGTTTGTTGAGTGATTTTGTCTCGCTCTAGGAGCTATTTTTTAAGCTAGTTTTTTTTTTTATAAACAGCTGTTCAGCTTTTGGGTTTGTTGTTGAAAATGTTTCCAGATTTTGAGAATTCTTGTTTGATTATATATCTATTTTCAGTATCTTGGCATTCTGGTTAATGATTTTCTCTGCAGATGTCTGTATACGCACCCTCTGTAGGATGCTTTCTTCATTTGGTCATGTTGGCTGGATGGATAGTGTGTATGCTGTTTACTGGCATTCACAATACATAAGAAAGGCACAATAAATTCAAAAGCACAAGGACATGCAAATGAACAGAAGAGGGAGCTGAAATTACACCAATTCAACAACAGCTAATGACACAAGGCAATAGAAAGGTCTGCCATGTGAGCTGTGTACATCTGCATTGTATAGTAATGAACAAGCTAATGGAATAGTGAAAAGCAGAAAAGAAGTCAGCCGCTCAGCAGCTCCTGGCCATGCTGGGGGACAGACTGTCAACCAGTCCAATTAAGAACCTGCTTTTTTAAAAAATGTGTCTCTCCATTTCACCTCTTTGGATGAGGGAAGAAGTGAAGTGATGTGTTTACTAGGAGCCATAGTGTTTCAGTCAAGTGCATTCAGTGTTGACAGTGTGCAGGAGTTCTCTTCCTTCTTTTTAAAAATATATACCGTGTGAAATGTGAACATATATGTTCATATCTGTACTGGCCAACTTTTCCTTTAACTTTGACTCACCTTTGAAATATTATCTGCAGTTTCTTCTTAACTCATCTCAGATTACATTCATTTTATAAACGCTTCATCACATGAATGTTTAATGTCATGCACATTAGTCTCACTTTTGCAAATATGCTCTTTTTACTTTTGGCTAAAGGCACAGTGTTTTTTCTTTAATGAAATTGACACAAGCCTGCTGTTAGCATGAATGTGCATTTGCAGTAATAATATTTACTTAGTGTTTGTACTATCCTGCAAGGATGGTGCTACAGTGCATGCTTGAAATGCTAAAGAGGGACTGTTTTATAAGGATTTTATTCAAGTAAGTCATTTTTTTAGGGAGCTTCTCATCATCTTGATTTATCAGCCGCAGTCACACTCAACACAACAGTGTCATCTTAAAGGGTCACTTCTCAAGCCTCTGAGGACAAGTGTGAGCCCGGTCTTCTAATCCCTTTAAAAGATACTCAGAATGCAACCAGTATTGACTCGTCTTCATCAGATTCCTTGTTATTTTGGAGACTGACAGCTTAGATGACGCAGACAGTAGCTCAGCATCTGCTTTGAAGTCAGTAGTTAATCTAAAAGTTTTGAATTTTTAAAATGATAGGGAGTTCATCCTCTTCCAAAGTTAGACTGAAAAATATTGATACACAATATATGGAGCAAAATGTACAGTAGACAACATATCGCTGCACAAACTAAAGCATCACACAGCATGTTACACTGGATCTCACAGATATGTTTATGGTATGTTTTCTCAACAATATCCTTTTAGTATGGTTTTGTTATAAAGCACAGTTCCTTCTTTATAACAGCAGCTCTAAAAGCATTTCATTTCCACTCTCTGCAGAATCAAACAGAATATGTATTTGTTCTCCTCTGTCAACAGCCAATGATGGTGTTCCTTTGTGACCTTGTACAGTAAGAGGGCTATTAGTGGTTTACTGTAACATTCAAATAAAAACTGTGTAGGCTGAGTGAGTCATAGCAGCTTTCAAAGCCAGGATTATTTGTTAAAGGAGAATCTAGTTATTTTTAACTTACTGTCCAAACCTCTAATGGTGACCAGGAAACTGCACGCCTCAGTCACTGGCACAGCTTATTGTGGCCTTTCATGGACAGATACAGAACAAGGCAGCAGAATCATTGGAGACCCAAAACTAATATCTTGTGTGGAAGAAATATTTTAGTGTTTCATACATAGACTGTACTGCAGCACTAGCTGATAGCACTGCCTTCTATCTTTGACTTGTTGAAAATGCAAGCTCAGTGTTAAACTACTCTATCACATTTGCAGATATTACTTTGTCATAGGAGGGAGAAAGAAGTGTTATTTAAAGCACCTTTAACAAGTGCCCTAAATCATTCCAGCACAGTCTGAAGTCTATTTGATTTAACCATGATGAATTGTAATGGCTCTGTCAGCTCTGTCAGCCTGTGTTTCAGAGCCTTTGAAATGAGAGATCAATGCAGAGGTTGGCTCGCCACCGGATGTGAAGTGGCAAGGTCAGCATGTCGACGTAGTGTTAGCATCGGCAGCCAAGACGTCGGAAGAAGAGACTGGGGAAAAAAATCATATTTTATTAGGATCAAAGAAAGGAGGGCTCACAGTCACACATGGGGCTACACACACTCTCAGCAAAAACACATATATACTCTGTGATTCCATTTTTTCCTGATCTTCAGTTCACGTTGAGAGGAACTGTGCACCACTAAGGTGACAATCGGGTTCTTGTTGCTTTACAATGAGGAGTTGAATAAAGGAGTGTGTCTGCCACCACACACCTCATACACACAGTTCCACCTTTTCAAAAACAGTTTTCATCTTTTCTGTCAGGCACCTCCAAACTACTCATGTGACCATAGGAGTCATCTAAATTGGTGAAACTGAGCCACTGTAATAAACTGGAAGTGTGTGTGAGAGAACGGGAGCAGAAAGATGGAGCCTTTCATTATGCACCTTTCCGCAGCAATGGCAACAAAGCAAAACTGGTTTCTGTTTTGTTGTTGCAGCTCCACACTGGGTGGATACGAGGTGACATCTGTTCAGGAATCCCTGCTCATACACCTGAAAGGCTTCGGCGCTCCTCTTCTGAAATAGAGAGATTAATAAATGTCCCTCTGACTGCTTTAGGATTTAAAAAAAAAAAAACAACACACACACGCAACACCAGATGTGCACGTGTTCGGGTGCATCATCGCCGGCACAATATGCTCTATGTTATCTCCACACAGCCACCTGTTTATATGAAGGGAGTCGACAAACATCATATGAATTCCAATAAGGCTCACCCTCAGAGTACACACACTTCATCATCATGAAGCTAGCACTGTTCACTGTAATCTAAATCCCTTATTTGAAAGCTGTGCGTGTGTGTGTGTGTAAGAGAGATGGGAGGACGGCAGCAGAGGGGGAGATTAAAACTGACAGTTTTCAGTGGTCTTGGGGGCAATGTGCAGAGTGGGGTTAAGATAACAGGTCTTCAGTATAAGCAAGGGATTGATTGCGGGCTTAATTAGCGAGAAGTGCGTTTGTTGTGAAACTGACAGGTAAACCAGAGATTTGAAGGTTCACATGGAAAACGCTCTGACAGGATTCTCTGATTTGAATCCTGGCCTTGGCCTCCTTCCAGCACAACTCCTCTTATTTGGACACCTAAATCAAAATGTGTCATCATGGCTGCAGACCAAAGTTTAAATAACCAACTAAAACAAGGAGGAAAACTCTTGTCCTTCACTTGAAATAGTTGAAGATTCACCTTGTGTGCTGCTCCCATTTTCAGTAAGGAAATAAGACTTTTTAAACTGTTGAGAATTAAAGCTGCTAATCCCGAGGATTAATACAATTGAGTTTGCTGGATTTTGGTAATGCCCTGTTTCCTAAGCTTTGCCCATTAGGCACCTGCTGCTGTCACACTTCGATGGCCTCACAGGAAATTGCCTGGTTTTAGGAGGGCGAGAGTATGCTGGGGCATTTGAACTTCAACACAGAAAACCACTCGCACACTCACACACTTACACAGCACACAAAGACAGGAGGTGAGATTTTGCTGTTCTTGTCCTTTGGCTTCATGAGCCCAATTACCAGCTTCAGTGTGTGTTTGTCTATGTGTGCGTGTGCGAGTGCATCAGCGTGTGTCTGCAGGCAGGTGCGTCAGCGGACCCTGACAGTCAGATTTCATGCACCACAGGCTGTGCCGCCAAACAGACATGCTCTGTCTTGGAGTAGAAGAGATGATTGGCCTCGCGGCTCCTCCAGGAAGCTTTCACGTACATGACGATTTTGAGGAGCCAATTGTGAGTGAGTCACTGGCTGCGGATTACCATCCCTCCTCACCTCACCTCCCTAGCAACTTAAAAACAAAGCTACAGGGATTGCACTGCCCGCCAGTTTATATCCCGCTAGCATGGTCAGCCTCACCAAGTATCATAGATGGAGTAACTGCTCAAATGAATAGAGTTCAACATTTACACAATATTTGGATATAATATGTTGTTTTTCTGCAGCTACAATAACCTGTCGTAAACTTGACGTTCACCCCACATTGGAGCACAAGGAACAGCCTGTTGTGCTTATGCAATGTTTAACTATCCCTAAACGTGAGCTATGGATTTGTGCACGCCCAAAATGCCCAAAATGCCCTTATGTGTGTTAGCTTGTGCTGTTAAAGATATGCCGCTCTTTATGTTATATGCATTTCAAATGACATAACAGTGGCTTACTGAAGAGAGAAAAGAGGAACGAGGACACAGTTTCATTGATGAAACAACGTCCAGCCGATATCATTTGTCCACGGAACTGGAATATCAGGGGTATCTGTGCAGTTCACAGCAGTTTGGAAATGCAAATGTGTAAAGGTTGATGATTTAAAGGCCAGGAAAATAACAGCAGCAACAGTTTTGATGTGTGCACAGATTCTTCAAAACTGAATATTTTGTGTTTCACAGTGAGAAACTGAGTAACACTGGCTGTAGCACTATATGCCTGTAGGTGGTGACACTGACATGTCTAGACTGTACACTGCTGGATATATACTTGATGCAAAGGCTTAACTTCCTATTGCATCAGTTTTGACTTATAGTTTAGCATTGATATCTCCTCTGATATCACCCCTGCAATGCTAAACATAGGTATTCCAGCTACATTGTGCCGTGATTACTTTCCCCACACAAACTTTGTTTGCCTGCTATTATTGACTTTGTGTGTGCAGTGGTGGGAAGATGGGAATGGTTACATTTGTGAAGAGGAATTAGCCCAAACCCTTCATGCACAACTATACATCTGCCTTAAGGCCGCTGCTGTTACTTTCCTTTCCTGCAGGTGTTGTAGGTTGGCACATGTAGAGCTGGTCTGACGATGACTGAACAGCTCCCCCTTGTGGAAAACATGCAGGCTGCTAAATACAAATGCGTGAGCGAGTCACAACCCAGGTCAATTAGGTGAAAAATGAAGCAAACTGTCTCCTTAACTTTTGCAGTGAGTGAGCCTGACGTGTGCCTCAAAACTGACTGAATGAAAACAACTGACCTGGGCCCTTTGGATCAACCTGGAGGAAACTCACCTCCTCCATTAACATCAGGCTTTAATCAAACCTCTCTGAACCTATTCCCCCTTGTGGCATTTTGTTATAAATCATACACCAGGCATCTGGTATATTAGGCACCGACGAGAGCAATGCATCATCCGAACACACATACAAATGTATCACTGCAGCGCCAAGGCCGATGAAAAACAACAGACGAAATACTCCACACATAAGGTAAACAAGTGGCCGAGGAGGTGGAGACACTCCACCGCCTTCAGTCTGATGCAGGGTGCCATGTACTCATGTGCTTTCACACTTGCACTTTGCTCATGCCTTCACACCCAAACCCTGTACACTGGGTATAAATAGGCCAGCACAAGTCGTTACCCCCCCCCTCCTTGTTTCCTCCACGTTTCTCTCCCGTGTTGCTCTGCCACAAGAAATTACCAGTCACTTCATTATATCTATAGCGATGCCTCTACTGACCCCATTCTCATTTCTCCAGCCCTCCTCTCCCCACTTACCCAACACCATTTCCATGTACAGCACCCTCAGGGAGAAAAACGAGTAATTAGTATGCTGATACATGAGCCAGTGGTGTTGCCATAACTAGTTAAACAGCTATTTCCACCTCTCGCTCTGTAGTGAAGCACTGAAGAAGCTCTCTGATGTGTGTGTGGGTGTTTGTGTGCGTGTGCGCGCGGTGCTGGCGTGCGCCTTATAATGAGGCTGAAGTAACACAGCGGTACATACTGTTCTTGTCACAGTGAAAGGTATAACGTTGATGACAGATGCTCTCACTATGTGGTCTAGCACTGACTCACTCCCATCTTGCTGTCTGTCTTTCTGTCTGTCTCCGGATCCGTGCGTGGGGCTGTGCAGTTACATAAGAATCCACACTGATTTCTGGGATGTGCGCTCTGTTCGTTTGTGCGAGCGAAGGAGCGAGGGAGCGTTACCATGACGATGGCATTAGAAACCAACCTTACATCAAACCATGTGTGTGTATATTTGTGTCTTCCTGCTGTGTGTTTTTGTTTTTTTTTGGTGTTGGTGCATGTGTGCTTCAGCATTTGAGATGGTTCCATTAGAGCCAAACCCGGAGAAACACGGGCCTCTTGGTGAATCGGAAGAGAAGGAGAAGAAGAAGGGAGGAGGATGTCTGGGTGATGGAGAGCAGGCGAGAGGTTTGTTGGTGGAAAGAGGCAAGATGGAATGGACAGGATGGAGAGGAAAAATGAGGATGCAGGGGAAGTTAATTAGAGGGAGGGGGATACTGATTGTGGGCCCAGATGTTTCCAAATGATCCGTTGATAACACCCCCCCCTCCCTAACTCTCCCTCTCTTTCACGCCTTTGAATATGTCATTTTGCCAATGCTGTGAGCAGCCTGTACACCTTTGCCAAAGCTATGAGTAAGCTGTGTGTGGGCTACTGTGTGCATGCATGTGACTGTTTGACTGTACTTTGCCTGTTAGTGAGCGCATGTATTTGACCTGACCTACTCTGAACAGATTAGCATTGTTGTCTCTAGCCAATGCTACGGGGTGTGAGTCCATGCTTGACCCACAGCATGGGTCACATCTCCTTCCCCTCAGGTCCCCGACATCCCCTTGTCTCCTCTGCCATACTGGCACACTCACAGGATCTGAAGGTATTCTAATCGAGCTTTGGGATTTTTTTTTTTGTGTCAATATCTCAAACTGTTGCAAATGGATTCTCATGAAATTCGATGGCTTGATCATGGGAGGAGCTTATGTACTTTTCATTCTAAGACTGACAACAGCAATGTGTTGAAAAAATGCAACGCCTGCAAGTGGCTTAAGTTTCATCCAGCAACACATGGCCATTGAAACAGCGAATTGAATGCATATAAACACGAAGCGCTGGAAGAATTTTTGGCGACGTGAATGGCGTCACAAGTTACCTCATGACTGTTGAGAGTAAACTGATTAGGCATTAGCCAATCAGTATTTGTATTATTGACCATGACGAGACAGAACCATACAGTTGCTTTGTCAATGTCATCATAAAAATCATCCAGTTGTGTTCACTCATTCACAGCAGGCTGTATTTCAACATCATGATGTATTCCTTAAAACTGAGATACTTAGATTGTATATCATCTTTGTCTCTGTTGCTTTAGCAACACGCCAACACCAAAGCAGCCCATTATAACATCTGAACAGGCTAAAGGCCGCATGGTAATGAGTGTAGCATATGCTTTACCTTTAACCTTTATTTTTACGGCTTTGCAAACCAGTTGGTCAAGAAGAGCTACTTTTGTATTCACATTGCTCAGGTGGCATGACAACTGCTGGGACCTCACTAAATACAACTCTTATAACTTAGGAAGGTCTAATCATTTTCATTCAGTGCATTCAGTTCATTCAGTCTTTCAAACTCTTGCTCTCTACAATATTTGCACATGGGAACTTTGGTATGGTTAAAGTTAGGGAAAGATCTCCATTCTCCTGTCTGAGAGTAGCTGTTTTGCACCCATTTACCAGCCCAGCCTTCAAAAAGGGGCCACTGCTTGGGGGCAGTGAACATTGGCAGGTTGAAATGCAGAATCATCCAAAGTCAACGTAATCCCTCGGGATACTGAGCTGACAAAAACTTGTCGATCAAGAACAGATGTCGGCTCCATTGACTGGTGGATGATCATTTAAACGATGTGGGTGATTTGCGCCTTGATAATACACGAGAGTCGTTGAGGTCACATGGGGCTCAAGCTAACAGAGTCATCAGGGTCAAATGAATGGATGTGTGAATTGTTGTGAAACCAGCATAGCAAAGATGTCAGAGGAGCATTGTCGTTTCCCATTGCCGGGATAATGCTCGACAACAATGCGGCATGTGTTTGTGTGCGTGTCCACTTAATCACAGCAGAGGGTCACTGCCATCACGTGATGATGGCACATCAGGTCATGTCATTGTGCAAGTGACTCGACAGAAGTTGTCACTTTGTTCAGTAGCTCTGTGACTCCTGCGTCACCTAAGAGCTGCTCTTGTTTGGAGTTTTATTTGACTCCTACAGAGCTCTGTCCTGATCTCATCAACCAACTGCTGTTTGCTGTGTTTTTTTTTTTTACATCTGGGAGCCAAATGTTTATTTTCTAACTCAGTCCACTATCGGCATTAAAACAAACATTTGCTGTGCATCATGAAGTGGTGTATAATTCAAGTAGGCATCATGGGGTGTAATTCATCAAAATGTCTGTGGCTTTGTTAGTATATGTAATGACGCACCTTTCTCTCTCTCTCTCTCTCTCTCTTTCTCTCTCTCTCTCTCTCTCTCTCTTGTCTTCTCTCAGCATTTTTTTCATACAGATAATGTAAGGTGGATTTGATTATGTTGCGTACTCATGACAGCATATACCAAACACTGACTTCATCAACACAAAGAGACAGTAGTATTATTGTAAACAGACACACAATATGTAGTAGATCCAGAAAATTTAATATGGCATGTAGCCCCACATGACGATTGTTTTTATTAGCTTGCTTAGACCAACCAAAGAAAACAGCTAAAATCCTGTGTATCCTGTGTAATGATCAATACTATCACTCAGCTACACACAACTGCACGATTTAAAATTCATTCACAGACTCGTGTCCTTTCAACCCAATTTAAACTCTTCCCTGATAACGCATACAAGACCAGGCTATCTCTGCTAAGCTATTACTCTACTATCTCTCACAGTAGTCTATCAACTGTGTGTGTTTTCTTAGCTCTGAGCACTGCTTCCTCCCACTTCATTGCGCCCCTCAGCAGCGCTCAACGGCTAATCTGGTATACCGGGCATTTTCCTGGCGGGCCTTGGCACAATAAAATAGCTAACGACCGCCTCATAATATGGGCGCAGCGACCATTGTTTCATCTTCTATAATGAGGCTAGGCTGACCAATCCCAGCTCCTCACCCTCTCCCAATTGTCAAGAAGGGCAAGTAGAGATGTAAGAAAGAAGGGAGGGGTAGACAAATTGCAGGCCCAAAAAAAAATAAAGAATTTAAATGTAGATGCCACAGAATGTAAAAAAAATCACAGATGTGTTTGCTGCAGCTGTGGCTTTAGCATCTACAGTGACCATTATGCAGTAACCACCAGCTACTGCCAATAGCTTAGCATAAACTATTTGACATTGTCTTTGTCATCTCGTATAGCTCTCTAATGCTGAGCAGACTGTTTTAACATTCACTAGATAACACAAGCTAAGCAGTGAGTGAGCTAAGTCAATTTAGTATTCTAATATTGTTAGAATTATTAGGCTAAAAGTTCTCTTGATAAAGATGTCTGAAAACTTTGATGGAAGGTTACATCTGTAGCTCCACTGTGCTAAAATATATCCCTGCTCATGTATTAACCTAGTATAGGGAAAATAGTTTTCCAACAACAGGCAACATTTATTTCATTTTCCTTATTATATGTAAGAATTTTACTCTTTGCATTTTAATGGCAAATCATTGCACAGTGAATTTAAAATTATATACTTTAAAAAAAAAAGAAATAATTTGAAATAATACATTGACTTTTGGTAGAGCTTTTCTACTTGACCATAGATTTGTATTATGCACTCCACAGTCACCTCTGATCACCAGGGAGTCACTCAAGAGCGAGTGAATACACTGGTCCAATTATACTGATGCACTTGTCCATGGCACTTACTACTCAGCTTTGTAGTGGCTTTAGGGAACAGTACAGAATGTATATTTCAGAGGACAGCAGGTATAATGTACTGGTGGGCAGTGTTTTTGTGGGAGGCTGGTCTGGATCAAGAATGCCTATTGCAGCCCTGCCCCTCACTGACCAAGGGACAACCTCACAACCTTGATGTTGTGCAAAAAAAGTTTAGTAGTTTTGAGAAAACTTTAATGCATCCTTTTAGCATCCACATTTTCCTGTTATTTAGGATCATCAGATAATTTACATGTGAGGGAAAATGCCAGCTGTTAGTCGTGAATATGACTGCAGACAAATGTTGTGACAGGGTGACATCTGTGCTTCTGCTACGTTAGAAGAATTAAAAGTGACCCAGCTGAGCCCAGAGAGACCGAGAAAGGAGAGTCATAGATAGATAAACAGATAGCGAGAACAGAAAGGCAAAAAGAGTTGGAAAGTAAAAGTGTGTGTGTGTATGTGTGTGAGCGTGCACGTGTGCGGTCTCAAAGTGCTCAACCTGTCATTCAAGCTTTAGGGGTTTATCTGTGGGAGCAAGGGCACCTGGCTTAGCTGGCTTTGCTGTGGGGACGGCAGATATCTGTGTGTACACTCGCTGAAGATGTGACAGCAGGTATCCACTAGGGGGGAGAGATATGACACCGTGTCATTATGTGCGGTGCATAAAACATTCACAGCAATAAGATCCGTTCTTTCTGTTTGCCTCCGTTTTGTTCTCTTCGATCACTGCAAACACAGCGCACACACACATAAACACGGTGGGAGCGGTGAGCTGGAAGGGCAGATAGAATAGAACAGGGATACGTATGTTCGCCTCGGCCAGTTATCTTCCCCCAGTCAATGCGCCACATGATGACTCCCCGAGAGGCTTGAAATTACAATCATGCTCATGTGAAGTGAAAATATTTTGGATGAGCGCATTCACCATCTTCAGACTTTTATTTTTTTCCCTCCACCGACACACACTTACAGGCACACAAGATTGTGCACTGAACATACTGCACAAGTCTATATGTTTGCAGTTGGTTGGATAAATCATTTTGACAGCCGAACACAGATTATGAGTCCCTGAGCTGTTTCTTCAGAGAGAGATGGCACAAATTCCCTTGAGGGGTGACAGTGGGAGGCGGCAGTGGTCGAGGCAAGAGCAAACTTCTTACATAAAGACAAAATATGATAAATCGGTAAATCCTGAATCATGCAAATCAGCCAAATCAGCCATATATGGTTACCTGCTAATATAGGCCCATTCTCTGACATCATCATCATCATCTGTTTCAGTACCACAGGTGTCAGTATATGTTCAGGATCACCCTGGCCTTTGTGTCCACGTGCCTCCTCCAAACTCCTCCAGCAAACTGATTCACTGAATGACTTCTAACCCACAGCACTAAAACAAACTGATGTGCCTCTGTGAACATTATAATTACAACACACCTATGACGTAATAGGCAAGAGTTCATAGTCATGTACCTATCATTAACTAATCATCGATAATATGTCAGAGCAGGTGTTGACCCGCGATGAACTGTCAGAAAGTAGAGTTAAAACACAGGTAACACTGCACACTAACACTAGTCAACGAGCTAAAACCCTTCATTCCAAAGTCATGACATCAAAACAACAAAGAAACAAATATTTTTAAAAAAAAGAGGTTGAAGTTCGCCAATGTTAATATTTACTCATATTTATCATCATTCACTATTGTTCTTTGCATGAAACCTATTGATTTTCCAGATCATACATGGAACATAAAAAAGCACATTTTATAATTTTTTCAAGTATAAATGGAAACAGCATCAATCCGAACTGCATATACTGATAGCATTAACACAAATGACTTTTTTAGTTTTAGTTTTTCAGTGCAACATCTACTGAGCAGTCACTCTTGCTCTGTTTTGATGTTGACTTCTAATGTATTTAGTGAGCAGAGGAGCTCTGATTTCCTCGATAATTTCCAGCAGGCTGTAGGAGTTAATTGACTGAGACAAAGAAAATCCTCTGCCTAATTGTTGTTATTCTCACAATAATGAACATCTCATCAGAGGAATTGCCGCATTAACTTAAAGACTCAAATGTCTTATATTTAGCTGTAGTTACAGAAATCATGTCTCCGTAAATCCCAGGGGAGATGGTGGCACTTTTTTATCATCCTAATCCTGGACACATCCTGCAAGCATTACACTGAAGGAATGCAGCGATAAGGCCGTCTCATCTCTTCTGCTAAGGCTAACACAGCTAAGGCCAAAGGCTGCCTAGAAGATGTTTTTGCCTGAAGATATCTCTCATTTCACAAATGTGTAATTTTGCTCTTGATGCCGAAACAGTGGTCACACAGGAAGATGAGTGAGGACACAGGGTGACACATTACACAACACAGTGAGTCTGTGGATTTACAAACTTAAATACATGTATAATTTGGTTAAAGTCTGATCTGGAGAGGATGAAACTAGAGAGGATTTGTATTTTTAACAGAACAAATTAGCAGCAAATAAAACTCTCATCGACATACCAAGTGCGTCACTTTGCCTGAAATTTCATTGGTGTGACAGAATCGTCAAATCTTCCTGTCACAAAGAGTAGCTATCAAGTATGCTAATAAGGGCAGGAGCTGTTCCAGAGGAGGTGACACAGCTCTCTGTAGCAGTGAGGTGCTGACCTTCTCACAGCAGGATAACAACCAACAAGGCCCTGCCAACATGTGTATTCTGACAGTCTGACTGCATGGAACCTACTTGGAGCTCGATGGGAAGTGCTTCTGTCTGCAGCGAACACTCACAATAGCATGATACATAAAATACTCATTGTTTGTTCCATACATATGTAGATACTGTAGGTCTCACATGTGACATCTTAAGTGCAATATTACAGACTGTGGCAAGTTGCAATATTTCCCCAAACATTATGAAGCTCTGTTTGTGGTCTCCACTAACTACTGAAGGAAACATCTGGCACCTTATCTGCTAAATGCTCCTGTGTCTGTCTGATGTTTGGTACTGAGCAGGTAGTTTACAGTTGATTTGTAGACATGTTTCTTGGACATTTTTCAGCTTGTATTTAATTTACATGTATTTAATTCTTCGGCCAAAGTTAATATTGCATACCAATTATTATATCCTACATATCCTACAAGTTAACAATATATTCAAATTGCTTTCTTGTACATACAGGGCATGCTTTCTTTACATCTTGCCTTCTAGAGATTCA